>SRPV01000214.1:0-28396 GCA_018360135.1 Claviceps sorghi | reverse complement strand
CTAGCTTTATATTTATAATAGAGGTTATAGTAAAAAATTATATAAAGGTTAGCTTTAAAGGGTTTTATTACTCTTTTTCTATAGTAAAGAAAGCATTAATAGCTTACTAAGCTAGGTAGTCCCCTTTATTATCTTCTTTTAGTTCTTTATTACTATATTCCTCTAAAATGCCTTTAAAAGCTTATAGAAAGGTATTATAGCTACCTTTTATAAGTAGCGTTTTATAGTTCTTACTCTTTTACTACTTCTCCTTTACTTTTTGCTACTTATACTTAAAGTAGTTAATTAACTAATAGCCTTATTTACTATAAATAAAGCACTTATAAGGAAAATATAACTTTCCTTGCTTTTATATAAAAAAATAAGACTTATTTACTTAGCTATAGCAATAGTTTATAAAGTAAGTCTTATTATAGTTATTTAAGTTACCTATTTCTATAATTTATTACTATATATTAATAGTCTTATTAACCCTTAAGCATTTCTTAAGGTCTTTAAGCACTCCTTTAAAAGTTAGTATATAAATAAAAAGTGCTAATTTACACTTAAGAATACTACTAATAGCTATAATTAACTAATATTAAAGCTTTATATTAACTATATTTAGTAAAAAAAGGCTATAGTAAATTTTCTTAAGTTTAATAATAAGTAGCTTAAGGTATTATAACTTAGTTTTATTAAGGTTATTAGTAATAATTTTACTAAATATAAGTTTATTCTATTTAATTTAATAGAATTGCTAATTACTTTCCGTTTTAAAGTGATTTTTTATATAAGTTATAAGCTTATAAAATAGTAGAAATCTACTTAAAAGTGTGTTAAAGTAAAAAGTAAAGGTATCTTTTATAAGTATTATTAGGAAAGCTTAGGGCTAAATCTCTTATAGAATATTACTTCTTATATATATATTAGTAAAGATATTAACCTTTAGGGTAATAAAATTATATATCTTACTATTATATTTATCTTTCTTAATATATCCTTTAGTAAGGTCTCTTAAAATTTAGTAGATTTACTTATTTATAAGGTTGTTAAAAGTAGGTATTTATAAGTTTCCCTATAGGTCTTATCTCTTTTATTAATTATTAAGGTATTAACTTTACTAACTTTTAATAGATTCTAGCTATCCTTTAGGTTATTTAAAATAGTATACTTAACTTTATAGTTTAAAGAGTCTTTAAAAGCTTTTTTATAGTAAAGGGAAAGCTAAAGGGACTTTTTTAGCTTATAAAGTATAAAAAGGGAGCTCTTATATATATTATATAGCTATATAAGGTTCTTATATATTTTATAAGCTAATAGAAGGGTTTTATATACTTTACTCTTTTAAAGGGGGATTTTATATATTTTATATAAGGGAAAATAGTAAGTTAGGGAACCTTTAGTTAATTTCCTTATTAGTAAGCTTTTTTAACTTAAAAAGGGACTTAGTAACCTTAGCTTATATACCTTTACTAAGCTTAATTCCTTAGTCTTAAAGAATATCTTTTAAAGCTTTTTAAATTAAAGCATTAATTCTTTTAAAGTTAAGGAATTCTTAATCTTTAAAATTCTCTTAAAAGTTATAGATTATCTACCTAAGGCTCTAATTCTTATTATAATATAGCTAAATATAATATATAAATATATTATTAAGCTTAATAAAAGGAGTAGTATAAAGGTTAGCTAAGTTATCTTAGGTATACTTTTAGTTAAGCAAAATTATATTATAGAAGCTCTTAATAATACTAAGTATAGTATTAAAATATAAGTGTTTTAATTCTACTATTAAGCTAAAATTAAGGTTTTCTTACTTTTATAATATCCTTTAAAAAGGGTTTTCCTCTTATAATTATATTATAGTATTGCGTTTATTAACTAGCTTAGTTAAAAAAAAAACTTAGTTTTTACTTTAAAAGCTAAGAAGTAAGAAATTAAGGGTTTTTATTATAATAAATAATAAAGATAGAGGTCTTTTTATATAATAATTAGTAGTAGCGTTTAAGTCTATAGAAGTTATTATTATAAGAAGGGTCTTTTTCTCTTATTAACAAAAAATAGTTATATAAGCAGAACCTAACCTTAAAAAGTCTTTTAAAAAGTATAAAAATTCCTTACTTATAGTATAGTAGTAAAACCTAACCTTATAAAAGGTCTTTTAGAAGCTATCTCTTTAGATAACCTTATAAATCTATAGTTTTATAATTACTAATTAGTATTAGTCTAGCTAGTATTATATATAATAAAAAGGGGTGATAGAAAAGGGTCTAATTTAGCTTATTTATAAAGGTTTTAAGCTAGCTTAAAAGGTTAGAAAAGGTAGGAAAAGTAGTAGTATTATTAGCCTACTTTTCCCCTTAAGTGCAGCCCTACATTCATAGGGATACACCTAATAGGAGCGCTACTCTTGCTCCTATTAATCCGCCTAGGCTCTGCTAAGGTTCTCCCATAAGGGGGCAATTCTAACAAATATAAAGATTAGAATTTTTTTTTAATATAAAGCTATTATTAGTTATTATAATATAGAGTTTTAGTATTAAGAAATAGTATATATAAAATATACTAATATTAGTTTAAAGATAGCGTAAGAAGGTTAGCTATATTTCTAAAAATATAAAAATATAGTTAATAATTAATTTATTCTATTATATATATATAATATAGGGATTAAAAGGGATTAAAGCTATTTAGAGTTTTTATAGCGTAAATTATAATAGTATTATAAAAATAATATATATAAAATATACCTATATTAGTTTAAAACCTTTATAGAAATATTAGCAACGCTTTTAGTATTATAAGAATATAGTTAGTAATAAATTTAAATTATTATATAAATGTAATATAGGGATTAGAATTTTTTCTAGCTTTTTTCTAAATTAAAGCTATCTTAGCTTATTATAATATAAAAAAATATTATTATAGAAAAAAATAGTTGTATTAATGTTATATTTTTCTATATTATAATTAGTATTAAAATTTATAGAAATTTTTATAGAATATTAAAGTGTTTAATAATTTAATATTTATTATCTTATTAATAAGTAATTAGTAGTATAAAATCTAAATACTATTGTGTCGGGGCAAATTGGTTGGGAGACTAATGTGGCTGTAGCGCGGGATGCGGTCGCAACTAGGCAAGGGTAGGCCTAACTATCTAATTAAGGGGAAAAGTATAAGTAGAGAGTGTTTTCTATAGCTTTTCTTTACACCCTATAGTGCGTTTTTGCGCCTATTTAAAATATTAAAATATTAAAATAAGATCTTTATTATATTCCCCTTTTTTTTCTTACACGCCTAGCTATTACGTAAGCTTTTAAATTAAAAACGCTACTATTATTACAAAGTAAATATAACAAATTATCTAATTAGAAAGAGACCTATAATTTAAGACTAAAATTAAGCTTATTACTACATTAGTTGTTATTATAAGGGAGGCATAAGAGTTATAGCATTTCTAAGGGAGGCTCCCTATTACTTTTAAAGGCAAAAAAGGGCTATATAAGAAGATAAGAGTCTTAGTTATTATTTTAGCTAGATAAACTATCTAATTATATAATAATTCTGCTTCTAAGATTATTTTCTACGCCCTTTACACACCTAACTCTATAAATCCTAAGGTCTATTGCTAGTAGTGTAGCAGCCTTTATAGATTACAGAGTTAAGTGTATTAGAGGGTTATATAGGTTTTAGGGTTAATACAAATAGTAGTTCCGCCTAAGCTTATATTCTAATTGCCTTAGCATAAGCTAAGTTAAAAAGAGGCACTTTTTAGCTACTGCTAGACTAAATTTATTATAATAAGACCCTACTATACTAAAAGGCTAAACTATAGCTAGCTAAACTATTAGAACCACAACATATTAGTAGGTAGATAACAATTTTCTTAGTTAAGATTATCTAATTCTATTTAGAAGCTAAGGATAGACCAGAATTAGCGGTTAGGAGCTAAAGATAATACAACTTAATAAAACAATTACGACTTACAATTATTAAATAGGCTTACTTACAGCCCCTACACTTCGCAAAGGATCTTAGTTAGCTTAAAACCTACAAAAACTATTCTTAACCCAGAGACTAGTATAGTTAATGCCCCTAAACAACTAATTAGCTAGTAAATAACCTAATTTATGCTTATATCCTTAGTTATTTATCTCACTTCCTTTACTTTTAAGAGCTGTCTTCTTACCCTTTTTATCTTTCTATATAGCATTATTAAGTTCGACGCTAACAGTATTATAAAGTCACTTAAAGCTCTTATAACTAATCCTATACTATTATCTTTCCTAGCCTTTTTATCTAATTAAGATAATCCCCCTTTATACTCTCCTATATCTAACTAAGTTAATATTCCTAAGCCTTCCTCTATTTCTTTAAAAGTAAGCTTTTATACTAAACGCCCTAGCATTTCTAAGAAAGTCCTAGCCCCTAGTACTAGTATAACAAACAATGCCTTTAGAGGAATTAAGCTAGACAACTTTGCTAAGCTCCTTAGTAAGACTATTAGACGCTAATAAGCTATTGTTTCCCTTTAGAATAGCTTTAATATTAATAAATTTACTAAAGAAGATATTACTAAGTTTATTAAGGACTTTAAAGACAAAATAAAAGTCCTTAGTATCCCTAATACTAATTAGTGCTATAAGTTTAAAAAATAGATCACCCCTAAGCTTAGGAAGATTATTAAGCCCTTTATTACTACTTATACATAGAAAGAAGCTAAGGAGGTATTGCTATACTAGTTTATAGCTACTCCTTAGGAATAAACTAAGGAAGCTATTAATTAATTAGAATAACTTAACACTTAGCACCCCTAAAGCTTCTCTAACACATATCTTTAGCTTTAGTAGCATTAGGCTTTTATATCTAAAGCTTATCCTAAAGAGTAGAAATTTATTACTAAACAGTCTAAATATATATATAAGGCTATACCTAACTAAGTAATTATTAGCTTCCTTAATAGGTATAATATAACTAGGGAGGCTTTTATTATATCTAAATATAAGAATCTCTAAGGCCTTCTAAATAAATATATTAAGACCTATCTTCTGTTAGAAAGCTACAATCCTTGCTAAATAACTACTAGGAAGACTAATAGCTAACTTATTAATCCTAAAAGTAGCTATTAGCTCTTACCTAACTAATTATATAAACGCCTAAGCAAATAGGCTTCTACTAGTTAACCTAAAGTGTAGAGTTCTATAACTAAGCCTAATAATTACAAAAGTTAGATAAATGTGCTTATAAAGCAGCTTAAGGAGCTATATATTATAATGCTTTAAAGGAGTGCCCCTATACCTAATCTCCTTAGAAGAATTAACAAACGCTATAATCTACCTATAGTAATAATATAAAACTCTATCTATACTAAGAAGCAAGAGGAGTACATTAACATCTACATAAACATATATAAAGCTAAGCATTATTTAAATAATAAATGCTTCTACTATAATAATAAGGGCCACTTTCCTAACAGATATAAGTACCTAGCTTATAATTAAAAGATTAGCTTTATCTAATATAACTCCTAAGCATAAGTCTTAGCTATTAGTAATAATCTACAGAAGTACTAAGTGCTACTAATACTATATAATCTCTTCCTAAATACTAAAAGCTATATTTAATAATTAGCAGTTTTTTAGGTTAAATACTTTACTAATTATATTATTAGCTATCTAATCCCTTAAGTGTAAGCCTTTAACTAAGTTACTAAGGAGAATTAGGCAATAATACTAAAAGAAAAGGAAATTATTAATAGTATAAGCTAAAGGTTAAACTTATCTATATATTAGCCTAAATATTAAAGGCTATAGCTAACAGAGATCTTATAAAGGGATTTATAACTAAAAACTAAAGTGATTATACTTTATAAGGTTAACTAGTCTAAGCTTAATTAAATAAATGTCTACATTATACCTCTTATTAACGCTAATATAACCAAAAGAGCTTAGGTTAAGGATATTACAGACAAACCTACTATAAAGACCTACTCTTAGCTTATTAAACTAAAGGTTAGTAGCTAAGACTTAGACAAATACTATAAGAGATTTATTAAGTAGCTTTATAAAGAGGTTCTTCTTAAAAAGATAGGCCTTAGCTTATATAATCTCTTTAGGCTCCTTCCACCCCTTACTAAATTAGTTGGTAAGGAATGTTAAGTTAGGGCAAAAGGTATTAAGAAGGTCCTCTTCTATAATAGCTACTTTAGGGCTATAAGACCAATCCTACTAAGCAAGTTTTATAAATTTAGTAAAGACTAACTATTTAATCTAATAGCGCTCTTAAATATTATCTAAGCAATAGCTACTTAAGTTAAATGTAATAAGGCTACTAAAGCCTTTATAGTTAAGCCTATTAGCGAATCCTTAGTTAGTGTTAGCACAGCTCTATAGACTCTTTTATAGGAACAAATGTAATTGTTAGGGGTTGTAGGTAATACGCTTAACTTAATAATAGAATTATCTAATTAGTAGGTAATAGAGGTACTCTTTATAAAGATTAAACAGCTACAAACGCATTTAGTTACTATTCTAAGGAAGTAAGATATCCTTTACCTAAATTTATAGGTAGAGCACCTATAGGAGCTACCCTACTTATAAATTCGCCTTAAAGACCTAAAAGGACTACTTTTCCTAGCATTAGTTAACTCTAAATTATAAGGGAATCTAATTAGTAAGGACTTTATAAAAAGAGCTGATCTATTAGTCTAACTAATAAAGATTAAAGCTAATAGTATATTATACTTAGACTATCTAGTAAAGCTAAATAAGGAGATTAGGACTAAGCTTTATTTTAGCAATATCTAGACTCCTATCTGCTTTTATATTGCACTAAACACTATCTCTATCCCTATTATCTTAGGTATACCCTTCGTTTAGTAAGCTTAGGTAACATTTAATTATAGCTAAAGGATTAGAGAAATGTAAGTAAGGTGCTGTTTTAGCAATACTATTGTAGTCTCCTATACTGCTAGTTCTATTACATAAGAAATGTATAATAATAATAATAACGTTAAAGCTCTAATAGTAAATGCATTAATTTTAAAAGGGGAATAGCATAAAATAATAACCTAAAATAAGGATTAATTAATCCAAAACAAAATACACACACAAAATATAGATTAGATAATCTAAAACAAAATATAAACTAAATTAGAACCTAATAAGGTGCTATACCTACTTACACTTAATAAAGAAAGGAAGATTATAGGGCTTATCTTTAGAAAGGCTTTATTTAAATAGATATAGTAACTAGAGGAGGCTGCTAAGGAATTCTAACTAATATAACTAATCTAAATATCTAATCTTATAGTAAATACAATGTATAAGAGAGTAGCTAATAAGGTATATCTGCTTAATAACGTCCTCTTTAACAGCTCTATCCCTAATAAAGACCCTAAGTAAAAAATAAAGAAGTGGGATAAAGTTAAGCAATACCTTAATAAATATAGGAAGTATAAAGAATTTATTACTAGTAGGTTCTCTAAACACCTATAGGGGTTTTAAATAACTAAAAAAAGATTAAATTAAATAATTAGAAAAGTTAAAGAACATCTTACACCTTAGGAAATAGATATTTTTAAGGAAATCCTTAGCAACTAAAAGGCAGCTCTTATATAGGACATCTCTAAGATTAGCAAAGTTAATCCCCTTATTGCCCCTTTATAGGTTATTAAGGTTATTAAGCATAAAGCTTAGTAAGTTAAGTCTATCCCTATTTCTTTAGGGTTGTAAGAGAGGCTAGTAGACTTATTAAAAATAAAATTAAAATATAGATTAATAGAAGAGAGCTATAGGTTATATAGGAATCTATATTTCCTTATAATAAAGAAAGATAAGGGAATATAGCTAATTCTATTAGCTATAAAGTATAATAGTATAATAATATAGGACGCTAGTATCCTATAAGGTGCTAAGAGCTTTAGTAAGGAATTTAGTATATATAAGATACTCTCTGTTATTAATCTTCTTTCTAGATACAACTAGGTTAAGCTTAACAAAAAGAGCTAAGACCTTATAACAATCGCAACTCTAATAGGGCTTTTAAGGTTGTGCTAGCTGCCCTAGGGGGCCATAAACTTAGTTGCTTAGTTTATCCGCATTATAGGGCGCATCCTGTTTAATTTAATGCCCTAAATTTACGCCCCTTTTCTGGATAATATTGCTATTAAAGGTCCTACTATAACTTATAATAACACTAAAGCTTTACTTAGAGTACGTTAATACGTTCTAGAACATCTAATTAATGTTAATAAAGTGCTTATAAACCTTAAGTTAGCTAGTTATACTACCTCTATAATAAAGAGCAAATTTTACTAGCTATTAGTAGTTATTATAAGCTTCTACTATAGTATATATAAAAAAAAGCTAGCTAAGGCAAAGGTCCTTAAGCTTAGGGAGTAGACTATATATAAGGATAAGAAGGATATGCGTTCCTTCCTTAGACTTACTTATTTTTACTATATTTAGGTCCCTTATTATACTTTAATCACTCTCCCTTTAATAAGGTTGTTATAGAAAAATGCACCTTAGCGTTAGGGGCTAGAATATTAAGATGCTATAAAGAAGGTTATTAATATAATTATAATAGCCCCTAGCCTCTAATTAATTAATCTAAGTAAAGGTTATAGGGAAATTATCCTTATAGTTAATACTAGTGGTATAGGTTAGGGGGCTGCCTTACTGTAAGAGTATAACGAACTGTAACATCTGGTTCGGTTTAAGAGTAGCGTATAGTCTGCTATAGAGGCAATCTATAACGCTATAAAGTAAGAATATAGGGCTCTTATATACGCTCTTTAAAGACTATGTGTTTATCTCTATAGTATACTATTTATTCTAAAGACTAACTCTATAGTCTTAAAGTATTAGTTAGCTAAAGCTATTAATAATATACTTAGTGCACTTATTATGTAATAGATAAGCTATATCTAGCTTTTTAACTTTATAGTCTGCTATATTCCTAGCTAATAGAACAGTGCTATAGATAGCCTTTTAAGAAAAAAGTCTAAGCCTTTTAATTAAATAGATTAAATAGTTAAAGGTAATATTAAAGAGTTTATTAACTTATACTTAAATACTAATTAGTTTAAGGAACCTTAGTCTCCTAAATATACTACTAAGTCCTAAAAACTTATTTAATATCTCTAAATACTACACAAACTATTTAATCTATTAGTAAAGCAATTTAAGGCACTTAAAACTACTACTTAGAAGTTCTTTATTAACAATAGGCATCTCTTTAAGAGACCTATAGGGATTATAAAAGGCCCTACTATTATTATTAATAACTTAGAGTAACGCACTACTATTGTAAGGGATATATATAAAAATATAGGCTATAAAGGTGTAGAAGTTATCTTTTAAGCTCTATGCTAGCAATATTAGTAGTAAGGTATATAGAATATAGTAAAAGATATAATATCCTATTATAAGGTATGCTAAAAGTTCGCCCCTTAGCACTTATAAGAACTATTAATCCTAGTTATACCTAGGAATTTAATAAGTAAAATTTATATTAATACCTAACATCTACCATTTAATTAAGGGTATAAATATCTATTAGAGGCTTAGTGCAACCTTACTAAATAGGTTAAAGCAGTTCCTATTTAAGCTGCTAATATTACTGCTATACACTATTTCCTTAGTAAGCTTATTAGCAGATTTAGCATATTCTAATATATTATATATAACAGCAGACCTAAAATGCGCAGGGATTTATAAAGTATACTATCTAATCTTAGCATTTATAGTATTTAGACTTTAGGATATAACCCTAAAGGTAACACTCCTATTAAAGCTAGTTATTAAACCTTAGCTTTAGTGCTTACTAAGTTAGGCGGTTTTAATAGGCGTTAGCTGTAATATCTTAACAAAGCCTTGCTTACTAACTGCGTTATAATAAGGGCTTCTTATAGATAGTTTGCCTTTTATTTAATCTATAGTTAGAAACCTATTTTACCTTTAAAGGTAGAATTCCTAACCTAGCGGTTAATTAATTAGGACGCTATTACAATAAGTTAGGATCTTTTTAAAGCTTAGGTCTAGCTCCTTAAATGCAAAGCTAAAGATATTATTACTACTAAAGAGAAGGTGCTACGCTATAGATAAAGACTAACAGCCTAAATAGACAAAAATTAAGCAGCATCCCTTTATAAGGAGTTTAATTAATTAAATCTAGGAGATCTTATTCTTATTTATAATGTGTGTTACATTATAGATATATCTATAGTAAGGAAGTTAGCAATGCGCTAGAGTGGACCGTTCTAAATCCATAGCTAGGCGCCTATTACAAAAGCTTATTAGCTATAGACCCTAGATAGCATTGTTTTAGACAAAATAATTAATAGCAACTATCTTAAAAGGTTTACTCCTAATAAAGAAGGGTAGTGAACCTTATCTACTAATAACTAGCTTTATTAACCGCTATGCAATTCTTTAGGCTGTTATACGCCAGCAACTAATTTAAATAACTAACTTTATTCTCTTTTACTATCTATTTCTAATTATAATATATTTAATTAGATAATTACTACTAATAAACCCTTAACTCTAGGGGGCATCTTAAGAGATAAGGAAGATTCAGTTAGGGAGGATTTAAATAGGGAGGCAACTATCCCACTATGCCGCTACCCCCTCCACTAAGTTAAAGTTTAATTGCCTAGAATGTCAGAAGAGTAACAAGCTAAATTTACAGCTTATGCTATTTTATCTAATTACTAACAATACTTCTATTCCCTTTTCTTTCTTTAGCTCTCTTCCTTAGTTATTTAACTTTTATACACTAATATTTTGCGTTTTTATTTTATTAATACTATTAGGTGTTAAGACTTATTAAATCTTATAGTTTGCCTTATCTCTAGGGAGGAGGCAGGCCTAATAGTATTATTACACTTTCTCCTTTTTACTTTTACTTTAATTAGATAGTTTGTTTTATTCTTCTATCTACTTCTTTATTCCCTTCTAAATTAAATAAGGAGGCGGGACATTAAATGCTAAATAAGGCGCGATCTTTAGGTCTAACGTTCTAATATCTTAGCTTTCCTTACTTAGTAGCTTTTCTATATTTTTAGTAGAACCCTCCTTATTAAGAAAGGCTTAAAGATTATGCTAATCCTTTACCTATTAATAGTATCCTCCCTTAATCCCTTATTTATAAAAAGCAGAACCTTTTTAGATATAGTTGCTGCAGATACTGCTGCAGACTTTATATACTAATACACACTTATAAAAAGGAAAGCATATATACTTACTAAATATAGTTACTATCCCTAGATATATCTTTATATAAAAGGCATAAGCTATATTATTATTAGTCCTATATAATAAGACTAAAAAGGTAAGTTTTCTTTTGTTCTATTTTGTAAGAGAGGCGAAGAACCAACCCTATAGATATATAAATTCTATAGGAATGTATATTAAAGTTAGATAGCACTTTAAAATCTCTCTTATACCTAAAACCCCTTAGATAATCTTTCTAAACACTTAATTACAAAGGTCTAGGGATATAAAATAATCTATTATCCCTTTAGGAGTATTTAGTAAAATCCCTTTCCTTATAACAATTTTAGTATAAATTAGAACACTACCTTTACCTAAATTAACGCTGCTAATAAGGACTATTTAGTAAAGGAAATAGAACTAGCAAGGAAAAACGGTTAGATATGCTTTCTTATTATTTAATTAGATATTTGCTTACTATTTCTATATTAACTAACACCTTTTAGAAGGAAGTACACGCTTACTAATTTAGGGTGTACGTAGTAGTAAGCTCCTCTTTAGGAATCTTATCTATAATAAGATTAGTAACATTTAGGAGCTTTTTACAAGGATTATTAAGATAATCTATAATAAAGAAAGGGATAAAAGAAGGCTTTATATTATTATTATAATAGAAGCTAAAGAAGAAGGAGTTATAAGAAGAAGAAGAAAAAAAAACGTATTATAGGAAACGGCTAAGAGGCTTCCTTGTTTTAGCAGCTAAGTAAATCACTTACGTAATACCCCCCCCTATTAGACAGTCTGTGTCTGCCGCTTTCTAATTAATATAGGCTAGCAATAGCTGTTAACCTATAAATTTGCTAACTTTAACCAGAATTACGCGACTTAATGCGTCTTTAGCTACTAAATCACTTATAGGGCTCTAACCTATAAACCTCTTTACTTTAGCTAAAAAATTCCTACTTTTCCCTTCCTTACAATGCTCTTATTTTTCTTCCCCTTTCTTTTATAACTACTTAATCTAGCTTCTCTGCCCCTTTACTAATATATTATAAGCTCTTTTATATCTTCTTAACTATTCTTTCTATAAGGCTCTCTTACTCTATTACTATATAATAAGTTCTCTTATTATAAAGATATCCTTATCCCTTAGAATTTATATTTTTATTCTTTTTATCTAGTTTCTTATTAAAGCATTTAATTATACTACTACTATATTAAGAAAAGCCTCTTCTCCCTCTATTCTTAGTCTAGCTTAGTAAAGTTATAAACCTTAGATTCTAACTTCCTTTTAGTTCTTCTATAATAAATACATCCTCTCTCTTATTATAGCAAAAAGTAAATTAAAAGGCTATAATAGCTAATTTTATATAATAGTTAAGGTAAACTATATAAATAAAGAGTTAGGAGATCTATTCTAATACTAGCCTCCTCTCTTTATCCCTTAAAATAAATAGCTATAATAGGCACTAAGGATAAAAATAGATAAGTATATTAAGAAAGAATATACTTTAGTTCTACCTATAGATAAAGGTTAAGATAAGATTAAATAGTTAAACTATCTATATAATATCTATAGTTTCCTCTAAGCTGCTAGTTTTAAAGCTAAAGGAAGCTTTAAATAGCTTAATTAGTTTTTATTAATAACAATAACTAAATATATATAACATAGGATTAAGTATATTATAGCATTCCTCCCAGAGGAAATTAGCATTAAGGAACAACTAATTAACCTAAAAGACTACTCTACTAACTATAAATCTACTACTTAAACACTCCCCTTTAAAAATAAACTTATTAATATCTAGTATAGTATACATTAAAATCCATAGAAACTCTATAACGCTTAGTATAGTAGGCGATTTACTGCTAGGTTTGTGTACTTTATAAGACACTAGACTACTTTTATATAGGATAGAAAGCAGGGAACTCTATACTTCTTTAATAGCGTTTAAAGTAATTAATAATATAGGTTCTAGCTTTTTATACAAAGATAGACTTAAATCCTCTATATCCTTAACTACCTATATTATTTTTAAGCTATTATAGTACTAAGGCTAGCCTAAAACAGTAGTTATAAGTGTAGCTACACTTATCTATACTTTATAATTTACACACTCTAGGGCCTAACCAATTAAACTATAGAATAAATTATATAATTCTATCCTATAATAAACCTAATAGTTAAGAACCTTTCTAAAAGGGAGCTTTATAATAAGGGAGTCTAGTAAATTTAAGCTTCCCTTATAGCAATAGCTCTTTAGTAACTAAGTTCTTAATAAGAAGCTATTATGCTATACTGCCTAGTAGAGATCGCTTTATATACTTACTAATATTGCAGCAAATAAACTTAGGTATACTATACTATCTAATTAACTAAGCTTTAAATAAGGGGAAAAACTTAAGTATAATATTTTAAACCTAGCTTTAATTCTAGAAGCTACTAAAGGTTTAGTCCCTCTTATTAACTCCCTTACTATTAAAGAAGGGTATATAAAAATAAAAGCACTAATTAAGTAAAACTATAACTTATATCCTTAGGGCTATTACTTAATACAAATTAAATTAGATAAACCGCTAGAAGTAAGGAATACTTTAATAGATATTTAGAGAACTTTTAAAGCCCCTATACCTAAGAACATTAGGACTCTAAATATTATATATGCCTCTATTTAGAAAAGCTAATAAAATAAACGTAATAAGTAAAAAAAGGCAAAAAAGGCCTAAGCTATTACAAATGCTACTATTACAGAGGCAGCTAGGATTAATTAGGTAAAAGACAGATTAGAAACTACCTTTACATTGCTACAATCTCTAAGGGAAGCTAGGAAAGACCCTAATATTAAGGAAATCGCTGCTTCTATATTATTATAGTAGCTAGTAGATAATAATTAGGAAGATAAGCTTACTATAAATAAGCAACAACTACTGCAGGATTAATTACAAATATTTAATTAAGGGGATTGGCCTTAACTAAACTTTTTCTTAAAACTTAAGGGTAAAGTGTAAGATACTTTATATATATCTTTAATTACTACTGCTAAAAAGGTTACACTTAAAGATATAGGTTACGCAACTACTATTGCACTCCTACTAACTATAAAAAAGAAAGGTATTAAGTAAAGATCTATTCTTACATTAGCCTTAATAAGTGAATTATATATTTCTATTATTCCTATAAATATAGCAAGGATAGTAGTCTAGGATAGAATTTAGAAATATATTAAAAAGGAAATAAGGCAGGAGCTAGTGTAAGTTCTTTTATAAGCAGAGCGTATAAAGCGGAGGAATAAGATAAAGGACGCAGAAAAGTAGGAATTATTTAATTAGGTTTATAAGGTATTTATTTTCTTTTCTATCCTATCTATTTGCCCCTTTTTATAAGTTAGTCCGCTATAGATTATAGAAATCTGCAGCACACCTAAGAAGGTATTATATTAAGGCAAATTAGTTAGGAGACTAATATAGCTATAGCGTGGGATGCAGTTACAACTAAGCAAGGGTAGGCCTAACTATTTAATTAAAGGGAAAAGTATAAGTAGAGAGTGTTTTTTATAGCTTTTCTTTACACCTTATAGTGCATTTTTGCGCCTATCTAAAATATTAAAATATTAAAATAAGATCTTTATTATATTCCCCTTTTTTTTCTTACACGCCTAGCTATTGCATAAGCTTCTAAATTAAAAACGCTGCTATTATTACAAAGTAAATACAATAAATTATCTAATTAGAAAGAGACCTATAATTTAAGACTAAAATTAAGCTTATTACTACACTAGTTATTATTATAAGGGAGGCATAAGAGTTATAGCATTTCTAAGGGAGGCTCCCTATTACTTTTAAAGGCAAAAGAGGGCTGTATAAGAAGATAAGAGTCTTAGTTGTTATTTTAGCTAAATAAACTATCTAATTATATAATAATTCTGCTTTTAAGATTATTTCCTACGCCCTTTACACACCTAACTCCGTAGATCCTAAGGTCTGTTGCTAGTAGTATAGCAGCCTCTGTAGATTGCAGAGTTAAGTGTATCAGAGGGTTGTGTGGGTTTTAGGGTCGACACACTATATAGTATATACTAATATATTAACCCTACTTTTTTGCTATTATTATTTATATAAGGCTCTTTTAGTTAGTATACTTACTAAAACTCTTAAATAGAGATTAATAAATATATTTATAAAGCTAGAATTAATAGATTACAGTTAATAGCTAAGATATATATAGTTATAGATGTAATATTTATAACTATTAGTTATTTTAATAAAGAATATATTTATAATAGATTTCTAAGACCTTTAGATTCTACTAAATATTAGCAGCTAAAAATAAAAGTATATATTATATTCTAAGTGTTCTAAATAAATAAATTATAAAATATAATATAGGAGATAGGGATATATAGTTATAAATATAATATTTATAACAAAGTTATTTTCTTTAATTAAGACTGTTTTTATAAGATATAATTAAGACAGTTAAATATACTAAATAGCAGTTAGTAATGTAATTTATAAATGCTAAAGACTATTTTAGGATATATAAAATAAAGAATATAATATAAACAGATAGAGAATGTTATAGGCAGTTAAAGCACTAAATATAGATATATTTGCAAAGGGTAGCGAAGTAATAAGTATTTACACTTTTGCATAGTATAGCTAGAACTTATAGGGTTTTTTTTATAAGTTTAGGTTTTTTTTTTTTTTAATATATATATATATAAGGATTAACATAATAATATTGCTTTACCTCTATTTATAGCTAGCAATAGCAGCTTATAAGCTATAACCTCTAAGGCTATATATCTTACACTTTATAGCGCCTTTTTTTTATAAGACTTATATTATAATATTCTTATATATCTTTTCTTATGTAAAATATATATTAAAGTTTAAAAATAAAAGACTGTTATTAAATTATAGAACTATTTAGATTTTTTCTACTATAATATATAAAAGGCTAATAATTATCTAGCGTCTAAATAACTTAAAAATAGGGTATTTTAAAATAAGCTTAATATTATTTAATTTAGTCTGTTTAACTATAAAATCTATAATAGTAAATAAATATTTAGCTAATATCTATATATAGATAAATAATCCTAATAGCTTTATATATTATAAAGTGCTATCTTTACCTTAAACTATAATAAAACTGCCTATAGTAAAGCAAACACACTTACCTAAGCTTTATTTAATATAGAATTAGCATTTTATTTAAATTATATATTATTTCTAAAGTCTCTTACCTTATTATAAATGCTACCTTTTTATACTATTATAACGGATGTTTCTTAAGCTTATATAGCACTAGTATATTATAATTAAGACAATATATAGTTAATAGCGTAACTAAGAATAGATATAATTAATTAAGCTGCTAAATTTGTAATATACTAATAAATCTATTCTCTTATAGTAAAGTAATATAATATAACGCTACTATATAAAGGTAATTATTATTACCTTTAATCTTAAGTTAGGGAGAATCTTTTTAGTTTAAAACCTTTTTAATTCTAAGGTTTAAAACTTTTATTAGATTTAAATAGTAGACTTAAATTACTAAGAATATTACTTATATTTCTAGAAAGTAATATATATAATATTTATTTAGTAATAGTATAATTATAATATAATAATTTTCTTATTATATAAGCATTACTATAGCATTTTAAAAATTAGTTAAGTTAATATCTACTTTAAACTTTTTATATATATTTTTACTAAAAAATATTATTACTATTAAACAGCTACTATATTCCTTAGCAACCTTAAAAAGATAAAGTTTAATATAAATATTTAGTAGCCTTAACTTATCTTTAAATTACTTACTAAGATTTACTTAAGTTATAGATATGTTTATATTAGATGCTATAGCTAATATTTAGCTAAATTAAAGCTATAAATTTATAATAAATACTGCTATATTCTAGGATTTAGTAAAATTGCGTCTAATATAATAAGTAGGGTAATATACTATTAGTAAAGGTTAATATTTATATTAAGTAATAAAAGAAATAATATTTACTTACTTATTTTTAGCCTAGCTGCTTATATATATAAAGTAAGAAGAAATTATATAGCTTTTCTGCTATAAAAAACTATCTTTATAATAGTATATTACTTTGCTTAAAAGTAAGGACTATAAACCTTAAGGATAGAATAAATAAAAGTCTAATAAGCTATAACTAGCTACTTAATAGCTTTAAAATTTATAGTATTATATAAGAATCTAATATAAATAAAGTAATCCTTTAATAGTATTAAAAAAGTTATTTATAACTTAGGTTTAATATACTTTTCTTTTAGAAAGTATTAAAGTATTATAGGTAGAATAATATACCTATAAGTAAGTTCTTATATTCTTTAAGATTTAAGATATTAAAGTAGAGATTATAGCTATTACTAAGTTAGTAGGAATAGGATATTATAAAAACTATTATTTACTTTCTTTATATTAGTTAAAGTTAATATCTTTTAAAAGACTAAGGTAATTAAGACTTTAAATAAGCCTTAAAATTTAGAATAACTATTATTAATAGGTTTACTATAAATTCTATTTAAAGTAGGAAGGATAGAGTCTTTTTTTTTTATTAGTATATATAGATTATAATTAAACAACTTTGCAATAAAAAAAAATATATATACTAACTAAGAATCTTTATAAGATACTATTATATATAAATGCTAAGTTCCGTTGCTTACCTTGCTTACTATATCTTTACCTTTTATTCTTAACTTGCTTAAAGTTAATTTTAAGCTATTCTTTATAATAACTAAATTTAATAATATTATAATTAAGATTATTACGTTTAAAGCTTAAGATAAAGCAATATTAATAGGGTTTATTAGCCTTATAATTAAGACAGCTAAACAGCCTTTGCTATAATAGTATATTACTAATTATTACGCTAATAAAGGAATATATAAATTATTTTTAGCTATAAATGTTTAGTTCTATTCTAGCGTTTAGCTGTTGTAAGTATAAAAGACCCTTAAATATATCTGTAAGTGTGATGGATTTAAGCTGGTGGCTTAGATCCTTATTGGAGCTAGATAGGACCTACCTAAGACCCTAAGGGCAAGCCTTACTCCTATATAAGTATATAAGATATATATATAAAGTATATAAATAGAAGCCTTCCTTTTCTCCTTATAGTTAATAATAACTCTATTAATATTAAATTATAGTTGCTATTTAGGTTAGTTTATAATAATTATTAACTATTAAAATATTATAAATAGCAATAATATAGCGGTATATAATAGATATATAGGATAAGATAATGTTTTATTTTAGTGACTTATAGGAGGTAGCCTTCCTCTATAATAGGGTTATATAGCTTATAGCTTAGCTTTTTAAATTAAGCTATATAGCTACCTTAGTGAATTTTATAAAGCCTAATGTAACCTAAGAAGCGTTTATAGCATTCTTAGTTATTTAATAATAGAACTAACTAAAGCAAAAGCCTCTTTTTATAGGGGCCTTATATAATAGAAATAAGGCCTTTTTTTAAGCTTAGAAAGCCTTTATTACTTATAAATTAAAAGCTAATAGTAATTTTATTAGCTTTAACTATAATAAGTAGTACTTTATTTACTAATCCCTTAAACCTAAGGTTTAAGCCTATATTATACCCTTTTTTAAACTAAGTTATAACTATATATATAACCCTAAGTACTTCCTTAGTTATCTTAATAATATATTCTTAAACCTTTATAGGGTAGAATAAATAGTTATAAAGCTTAACTAATTAAAATAATAGCTAAATAAGCACTTCTTTAATTTCTTTATTTATTTTAAGTAAAAGTTAGCCTTAATAAAAGGCATTAGCTAAAATAATACTATTAAGCTAGCTAAGCTTTATACTACCCTTCATAAAAGTATATATAATTACTATATAAGCTATAATATTCCTTACTTAGATTATAAGGCAGTAGTTAACTACTATAATAGCATTACCCTTAATATTAACTTCTATTATATTAAAGAGTGTGTTTATACTTAGTATTATACCTTAGTAGCTATAGCTAAAGATAATAATAGTAATATAGCTATAATAGAGGTTAATATTATATACTTCTTAGCCTTTAGTAAGAACTAATTATCCTTTAGGAAGGGTATAAAAGAACTTAAGATAGTAGCCTTTATTAAGAAAGTCTAAGCTACTTAGGTTTTTAAGAAGGTTATATAATAGTATAAGATAGTATAATAATATTTATATTATAGTAGTAATAACTATTATATTAAAGAATGCCTTTAGTATTTAGCTTACTTACTTATTAAAGGAATAAAAGTATATATAATAATAACTTTTAGTAAAAATATAAGTAATAATTATAATAATTTTAGCTTAAAAAAAGATAGTCTTATTATATAAATCTTAGTAGTAGAATAATAAATAGTAGCTATAGCTTATATTACTTTCTCTTAAGTAGTAGTATAAATATTTATAAAGAAATTAAAAATTAAATAAAGGAATCTTTATTTTTTCTTTCTCTTTTTTATAATAGTTTAAAGTTTATTACTATTTAAATAAATAATAGTTATAATAGTTATACTACTATAAGTAAGAAAATAGTCTAAAGCCTTAGCTTAAAATATATTACCTTAGCCTATCTATAGATCCTAACTACTATTATAAAGGTAACTTAATAGGGGTATATTAGCCCCTTTTAGTATTTATATATTTATTTATTAAATTACCCTAGACGGCTGGTAGCAGCCGCTATCTAGTACCTTATCTTACTAATCTATATAGGAAAAACCTTAGTATAGGGAGAAAAACCTATATACTACGCATTTATATATCCCTTAAAGCCTATATAAGCCCTAAAGTAGTCTTAGCTATAGAAGTAAGGTATACTACCTATTAAGCTAAGTATAGTAAAAGTTACTAAAAAGTAGAATAGAAAGGTTTAGGTATAAGTAAGATCTATATTTAATTAGTAGTAATCTTAGGGAACTAATAGAAGCTAATAAGATTCTAAGTTAGTATTAATATAAATTAAACTATATTAATTAGTTTCTTTAAGCTTATTTATTTTACTTATTCTTAATTAGTATAAGCTATTAAATAGTAAGGGATAAGTTAGGTTTAGTAGTAATATAAAGGAATCTAAAGTCTTATTAAGGTTAATAAGGTATTAACTTAGCCTTTATTTAGGTTAAAGAGTTTAGTTTAAATTAGTAAAGTAGCTAGTTAATAGCTATAAAATTTAATAGTAGAGTTATATAAAGATAAGTAGCTAAAAAGATAAATAAAAGCTTTCCCTTTAAGTCTTTAGCTTTCTCTTTTTTCTCTTTTCTCTTTAATTATCCCTTTTATTTATAAGTTACCCCTTAGTTAATACTATTTTAGTAAAACTACTATAGCTTTAGTTAATTTCTACTAACTCCTCCCTTTAAAAGATACTTAATAAAAGAAATAAAGATAACCTCCCTTTAAAGCTAATAAGTCCCTTTATTAGTTCTATATTAATATAAGGCTAATATTATTTAAGGGTATTACTTACGCTTAGCCTTATAAACCCTACTTTATATAGTTTAAAGAGATTATAAAATATTACCTTAATTAGAAAAGTAAGTAGATTTAAATTAAGTTTAATATAGTATTATAGCTAACTTACTTATAAACCCTACTAAACTTTACTATAAATATATTAAGTAAGGTAAGAATTATTCTTTTATAAGTTATTTTCCCTTAAAGCTAATTTAAAGCTTAACTATATTTATAGTTAAAAAGGTTCTTTTTATATAAAGTAAAGGTTAAGAAGGTACTTATAGCTTAAAAGAAGTAGGTAAGAAAAAATAAGGTAACTAAAGGTATTATTCTTACCTTTATAAGTCTAACTTAGCCCCTTCTTAATCTTAAAGTACTAATATATATATAAAAGGGATATAGTAGCTTATAAAAAGTAGTGTAAAATTTAATTAAGTAAGAGGGAATAAGGGAGGGTTAGGCTAATAGTAGGGGTAGTTTAATTATATACTTTAAGAAAGAGTGCTTAAGGTTTTTAAAGTAAATTATAATAGCTTTAAAAGTAGCTAATAAAGCCTACCTCTTTAAATAATTATAAAAAACCTAAGGGGGGTAGAATTAGCTAAGGGCTAATATAGGTTTAGCTTAAGTACTTTCTTTTTTTTATTCTTTTTTTATATAAGTAATAGTATAATAGATAATAGTAGTTATAAATAATAATAGTAACTATAATTTATAATTATAGCTAAGTCCCTTTATATATTTTATTATAGGCCTAAGGTGCTAGCCTTTTATGTTTATAAGGTGTTTAGTAATAGTATAGTAGTAGAGCTACTTTAGCTTAGTTAAGGTGTGTCTTAGCTAAGGGTTAGCTTAGTTCTATATTAGTTTTATTTAGTTTTTACTACTTTATCTACTTTATACTTTTATTTCTCTTTAAGGTAAGTAGCTAGTATAAAATAAGAGATATAATTAGTCTTTAGTATTTACTTACTAAAAAAGCCTATAAACTAAGGTATATTAAGAGTAACTTAAATATTTTTATAATTTTAAAAGGGTAGTGCCTTAGGCTTAAATAGTTATAAATAGTTATATTTTAAATATTCTAAGATAATATAGTAGTAATTCTTAAAGTTAAGCTAATAGTAGTAAATAAGTAAGTTTATACTAAGAATATATTAGTTATAAAGGAAGGATTTAAGCCTAATCTTTTCTATATATATTTATATAAGGATAAATAACTTATACTTATTAAAAAGCTTATATAAATATATAATTTTCTATATAGTTTTAAAGTTAGGGTTTTACTTAGCTATTATAAGAGTATAGTAGGGCTAATATATATATACTATAGCTCTCTTTTAATACTATTTATTTACCTATTTTTATTTAAGCTCTTTAGTAAGGTTAAGTCTATTAAAGTGTAAGAGAAGGTAGTATTAAAGGGGTATAAAAGGGGCTAGTTTAAGGCCTTAATAAGCGCGTTAGTATTATTTCTATTAGAGCTAAGTTATAATTACTATATAGATGCCTTAGATTTTTTTTACTATACTATTTACTTTAATTTACTTATAAAAGTATTATACTTAAAAGTTAAGATAGAGATTAATAAGTAGTATAGCTACTTTAGTTTTTATTAAAGCTTAAGGTATAGCTTTATAAGTACTTATAATAACCTAAAGATAGTAAAGTTACTTTTTTTTAAACTTTTTAGCTATACCTTTAGCAACCCCTCTATAGCTTATTAAAGTATAGTATATTTCTATATTATATATAACTAAGCTTTAAATAACCTATATATAGAGGATTTTTATATTCTATATAAGGCACTTTTATATTAATACTAAAATTATAGTAAGGGTAAGTTATTACTAAGTTAGTTTTCTTATAACTTTAAATTAATAAGTTTTTTATTAAAGCTTTTTATATACTTATACCTTAAGAAAGTAAGTAAACTAAATAAGCTAAATAGTAGTATTCCTAAGTTAAACTAAGGTTATTATTAATTAATAATATTTAGTAAAGTAAATAAGTTTATTTTTTTATAAGTAAAACTTTAAGCTTAACTTAATAAATTAGTTTTAGTAAACCTTTTAAGCTTACTTAAGTTAAGCTTAGTTATCCTTTACTATATACTTATAGGTAAAGATATTTATATTATTTAAAAACCTTAAAACTAATATTAAATTAACTAACTATAGCTTAGTATAAAGAGGGGTAATATATAGAAGGAATAGTATAGGGGAGATAAAGGAACCCTATAGGATCTTAGTAGTTATAGATATAGTATTAGTAGCCTTACCTTTAAAATAAAAATAAGCTATTTTAGTAGCTATAAAGGCTTAAGTTTATGCTATTATTTACTTAAAGAGGCCTAAGAAAATTATTATATATATAAGTTATTAGTAGTATATAGTATTAAAGGCTATAAAGATATTTAGCTAAAAGAGTAATATAGTTCTACTATAATACTATATTATATATATAGCCTTAGTAAGGATATTAAGGGCTACTTTTATTAACCTATTAGCTTTATTTTCTATTTATATATTAAAGAGAGCGCCTCTCTCCTTAGCTATATAAGTAATTTAAATTACTACTACTACTTTTAAAACTTTACTTATAATACTTAAAAGTAATATTAGCTTTTAAGCTTTAGCTTATTAAAGCTTTTAAAGAGACTTCCTTAGTTTTTATAGTACTATTACTTTTACCTTTTAAAATAAAGCTAAGTAGTGCTTAACTTAGTAATAAGTATTAAGTAAGTATACTAATATTTAGGCTAATAGCTTATTATATATTTTAAGGAACTTTACTAAAAGCTTATTAAGTTTAAGTGCTTTTTAGCTAGCTAAGTGCTTTATAATTATATAAATTTTATTTTTATTAAATTCTTTTAAGTTTAAAAATATAATAGTATTAAGGTAAGCTTTTAGATCTTTTAGTATATTATTAATATAAGTATAAGATAGAGGAAAGAACTATTTTATAAATACTACTGCTTTTTTATTATAGAAATATACTTAAGAGGTTATATTACTCTTATTTTAAAGTAGGGTTAGTACCTATTAAGTATTAAAGGGGAGGCTATTATAAAGGTATATTTATTATTTTAATTTTTATAAAATAAGCTGCTTAGTAGTTACTAACTAAGTAAGGTATCTTTAAGTGCTATATTACTCTTTATAAACTACTTAAGATTAAGTTTTAGCTATTTTAGTAGTAGTTTACTAGTTTATATTAGTTTTAGTTACTTTTTAATAATATTAAGCTCTTTTTATCTCTTAAACTACCTTCTTAACTCTTATATTTTACTATAGCTGCTAATAAGGCCTACCTTAAAGGTTTCTTAAGGTTAATTTTTTAATAATTTACTAAAGCTTACTTATTAATTAGTTTATAAATAAATTAATCTTTTTAAAGGTGTTTAATAGCTCCCTAAAGTGGTTATAATAAAGCTAATATATAGCCTTACTAAATATAATATTATTATCTATAAATACTTAGCTAAATTTAAGGTCTTTATTTCTTAGTTAATATATTTTTATTTTAATATAAATAAGCTATAGAATATAATTAAACCTACTTAGGTTAAAGCCTTTAATAAACTTAATAGGTAAGTTAAGGGTAGCTTAAGTATAGTTAATTATATTACTTTATTAGCTTTAGGTTTATTAAGTTATTTTACCTTAAAAGGTAATAAGCCTAAGTTACTACTAAGTTATAAGTATTAAAAGAGTATTATAGCTTAAAAAGGTATATTTATATTTATTTTATAGTAGGTAGTATTAGTTAAAGTCCTTAATAAGTATAGTTTAGTCTTTTAAAAGGGCTAATATAAGTTTATATAAAGGTGTAGTTTAATTATATTTAAAGTTAAAGGAGTATATAAAGTAAATTTCTATATTTTATAAAGTAATAAAGCACTAATCTATTTTATACTAAGTTATTTATAATTTAAGGCTATATTTTTAATATATATATATAGCTATTTTGCCTTTATATATAGTAAGTTAATAGTAGCTTAAGCTTAAGGTAAGGGGTAAATAATTAGGACTATATAGTTTTTATATTACTACTATATTAGTCTTAGGCTAAGCGCTTAATATTATATATACTAAGTATGTCTTTTTCTATATATTTTAGTATAATACCTTTATTATAAAAGGGTAATAGGTTAGCTACTATATTTAGCTAGCCCTTTAGTAAGAATAGGTTAAAGGCTTAAATAGTTATTTATTATATTATATTGCTAAATTATTAAAGCTAATAAAAAAGGTTATGCTTTAGTAGTTTAATTTCTATTCCTTTTAAGGCACTTAACTTATTTTTAAAGTAACTCTTTATAAGCTATAAAGCTACTTATTCTTTTATAATAGCTATAGCTTTTAACTTTAGTTTAGCCTTTTTATTTTATACTATTTAAAATAATAAAAGTATATAGCTTTATTAAATAGGCTACTTTAGCTTATATTTATTACTTATTTACTATAGTATAAAGTTAAGACTAAGCTAAGTATTTATTAAAGTAGTTAAGGTAATATTTATAAGTATTGCTTATAAGGGCTAAATATAATTATTCTCCTTTCTTATACTAATTAGTTATATAATAGCTATACCTTAAGGTAGCCTTATAGTATACTATAATATAGCTAAATTTATAGTATTTATAATACTATTTAAGGTAAATAATATTATTATATAGTTTAGTATTAAATATCTTAGCTTTAAAAACTACCCTAACTTAGTATAAGCAGTTAGCTATATCTACTTTATTAATACTTATAATAAAGGGAGCTTTATTAAAGGTATTATATAGTTTCTAAGTTATAACCTTAACTATTCTAAGGTTATTAGTAATAGTAAGGGCCTTTATAATATCTTTCTTTAATTAGTTTTAGTAGAGGTAGTTAAGGAATCCCTTAATAATTATACTAAATACTTAGTATTAAAGGGTTATATTTAGTTTAAATATATATTAGACTTAATCCTTACTTAATAAGTAAGGTTTAGCTAAGTCCTTAAATATTATAATAGTATCCTTACTATAAAGGCACCTTATAGCTATAGTATATTTAGTATTAATAGCTATATTAATAATAGTAATAATATCTTTTAAAGACTTAGTCTTAAAAAGCTTACTAATAAAAGGCCCTTTAATAAAGACTTTATAGTATACCTAAGGCAGCACTACTAAAGTAACTAATTAATAGGCAGATCCTTAGCTAAAAAGAGCTATACTAATAGTAGTAGTTATTCTATAAGCTATAATAAAAGCCTAAAAGGTTCCTAAGTTAGTTTTAAGTTAAATTACCTTTTTAATAGCCTTTTTAATAGTTTTCTTAAGGTTCTTTATTATAATTAGTTTAAAGGTATTAATAATACTATAGTAAGTATATATTATTTTTATATTTAAGTAAAAAAGGTAAAAGTCCTAAATCTCTTTTAGTAAGCCTATATTAAATAGCCTAATAATCTTATTATATTTTTTATATAAGTATACTAGCGCTTTATCTTAACTTATAATAGGCTTAGAATTAACTTAAGGGGTAATTATATTATTATTATTATTAGCCCTTATGTTTAGGTAGTAGCAACTCTATAAAAGGCTATAATTTCTAGTATTAATATTTATTAGTATTATACTACTTATTATACCTATGCTTTAGGACTAATATAGTATTAAGGAGAGGGGTAAATAGGCTTAATAAAACGTTTTATTAACTTTTTAAGCGGTTTAGAGTTAATTCTGCAGCGCTATTGCAGTGTAGGCAAATTCGCGAAAAGTTTTTTAGTATTTATATATTATATACCTTATACGCTTTATAGCTAACCTTAATAATTAGTCTTTCCTTATAGTAGCCTATATAATCCCTAAGCTCTTCTATAACTATATACTTAAAGCTCCTTAAATAACCTATAATAATATTACTCTTTATACTATAAGGCGCCTTTTTATAGTTTACTCTTAGGGAGATTTATAAATTTACGCTACTAATATATATAAGGTAACTTATTCTATAATTATAGTTATAGGATTTATATATATTAGCCTTACTTACTACACTCTAAAGTTAAGTAATATAACTAGTATTATAGTAATAAGCCTATAGAAGATTAATTTTATTTTTACCTTTATTATAGATACCTTAGCTTTTAAAAAGAATAATAACCTATTATACCTCTCTACTAAATTAGCTAACTTTAAAGACTTATTTTAATATAAGAATATTAGCGCTTTATTTTTATATAAGGGCTTAGTAAACTACTATATTTATTTATAATATAACCTAAATAATAGTATACTAAAGCTCCTTTAAGCGCCTTTATATTATTATTATTATTATTTATTTACCCTAGACGGCTGGTAGCAGCCACTATCTAGTACCTTATCTTACTAATCCGTACAGGAAAAACCCTAGTGTAGGGAGGAAAACCTATATACTACGCATTTATATAACTATTAAGGCCTATATAGGCCCTAAGGTAGTCCTAGCTATAGAATTAAGGTGCGCTACTTACTAAGCTAAGTGTAGCAGTAGTTACTAAAAGGTAGAATAAAAGGGTTTAGGTATAGATAAGATCTATATTTAATTAGTAGTAATTCTAAGGAACTAATAAAAGCTAATAAGGTTCTAAGTTAGCATTAATATAAGTTAAACTATATTAATAGGTCTCTTAAGCTTACTTATCCTACTTATCCTTAATTAATATAAGCTATTAAATAGTAGGGGATAAGTTAGGTTTAATAGTAATATAGGGGAATCTAAAGTTTTATTAGGGTTAATAAGGTATTAACTTAGCCTTTATTTAGGTTAGGGAGTTTAGTTTAAATTAATAAAGTAGCTAGCTAGTAGCTGTAAGATTTAGTAGTAAGGTTATATAAGGGTAAGTAGCTAAAAAGATAAATAAAGGCTTTCCCTTTAAATCTTTAGCCTTCTCTTTTTCCTCTTTTCTTCTTTAATTATCCCCTTTATCTATAAATTACCCCTTAGTTACTACTATTTTAGTAGAACTACTATAGCCTTAGTTAATTCCTACTAACTCCTTCCCTTAGAAAATACCTAGTAAAAGAAATAAAAAAAACCCCCCTTTAAAGCTAGTAAGTCCTTTTATTAGTCCTATATTAATATAAGGCTAATATTATTTAAGGGCACTACCTATACTTAGCCTTATAAACCCTGCTTTATATAGTCTAAAGAGATTACAAAATGTTATCTTAATTAGAAAAGTAAGTAGATTTAAGTTGGGTTTAATGCAATACTACAGCTAACCTAATCGCAGACCCTGCTAAACTCTGCTATAAATGCGCTAAGCAGGGCAAAAATTATCCTCCTATAAGTTATTTCCCCTCAAAGCTAACTCAGGGCCTAACCGTATTCGCAGCTAGAGAAGCAGAGCATTGGAATACAATACACATGTATTGTATTTTTATATTGTATTTTGTATTGTATTTAAATACAATACAAAATACAATATAAAAAAAATACAATACATCCTAAATTTTTAAATACAAAATACAATACAAATACAATACAAAAATAAAAAAATATAATATAAATACAATACAATAGAAAAAAAATACAATACAAATACAATACAAGGTATTTAAAACAATACAATATAATACAATTTGTATTGTATTTTATTTGTATTTTTTTTAGTATTTTTTTAATTTCTATATATTAATAGCTTATCCTTTAGTTATATAGAAAA
>SRPV01000213.1:0-28552 GCA_018360135.1 Claviceps sorghi | reverse complement strand
AAAAAAAAAAAAAAAAGGGAAAAAAAAAGGAAAAGGAAAAGGAAAAAGAGACAGACAACCAACCGACCACAACGCCTGCGACATGAGGCTTCACCCACTTCTAAAATAACGTTTCGCTGTCAAGAACCCAACTTCCCATCCGCCAGAATTCGCCAGAAAAACCATCATCAAACATCAACAACAATGATGGACAAAAAAAAAAAACCCCATCCTTCCCGGAGTTGTGTATACAGACGCTCCCTTCTAGGTAGTTTTATGCCTTACCAAGCCACCCCGCGTTGATGAAAAAATCGAATATGCGTGCCCCTTTCTGCGAATCAAGGCGACATATTTCCTTGGCCTGTTTCTTCTTCAAAGTTCCGTTCGTCTTGAGCGCTTCCTTCAAGATTTGTTCCTTGATCATGAGGTAGGGCTTGGGCTGTAGTCGAATCACCTCGCATAGCCGTGCTTCCTCGGGCGTGAGGAGGTGCAAGTCTGCTGCCGTATCTTGGTTCAGCTGGAGCGGTTGCAAGCCGGATATCGGTTGCGGAAAATGCTTGATTCTGTGCTGAGCATGGCCGTTGACGCCATTTATGCCGTCGGTGCCTTCGGCGTGACCGTTGGTCAACGGTTTCGCATCGCCGTCGGTGGTCTGGCGTATCGTCTGTGCTGCCGGACGAATCGCCAGATCTGGCGCAACAAGAAGGGCTGCACCGCTGGGCGGATCCGACGCCGCCACCTGCTTGGATCGCTGATTCGTGGCAAGCCGTTCGCGATCCATGGACCCCATCGGAAGCGACTTTTGAATGCGAGCTGCCTTTTCTGCTTCGTATTTTTCTCCACTGCGAAGATCGCCAATCTTCAAGCTTCGCCATTCCTGCAACTGGAGGATGGCTTGCCGTAGATTTTGCTCATCAATGAGCCCCTGGTTAAAGTCTTCGAAATCTTTGTGGTTCATGATCCTCGCAAACGGCTTGGCCTTTTGCAGCAGTTCCTTCTCGTCCTTGGATCGCTTCTTCTCGACCTTGGTGTTTTCCCTATACTCCAATAGCTCGTGCTCAAAGATGACCTTTTTCCGCTCCACACGTTGCGTAAGGCGGCAGTTGTATATGTCCATGACCGTGAGCTTCAGCTCCATTTCAGGCTCCAGTTCGCCCGTTCGCGGATTGATGCCGTCGCCAGGGTCGAACTGCATGTGTTGCACGGCCTCCTCTGCCTCATTGGCGTACTCTGTTTCAAACTCGAGACGACCGGGCATGAAACCTTGGATTTCGTGACAGCTGGGCACACTGGCGGTTGGCTTGGTTTTCGGCTGCAGCGCCGGCGCGCTTTTTGATTTCTCTCGGCGCTCTTCTATCCTCCTCTTCTTTTGCGCCTGAAATTCTTCTCGAGGTATTTCGTTGGCGAGCTCACAGTCATGCGGCCGACAGCGCTTGGGAAGAGGGAACTTTGGCGAGTACACATAGGTTTGGAGGTAATGATCGCGAACCTCGTCCCTCTCTCGAAACCCACCGATGTGGTCCGCGATATCGGCCCAAGAACCAAGACCGTATATTTCCGCGCCCTCCAGGAGCAGTAATTCTTCGTCCGCGCCCCAATCGCGCTCGAATATGGGAAATGAATTCTGCTCGATGACTCGATACTCGTGGGTAGCCGGGTCGTGCGCATTGCGAGATTCTCCCTTGGCAAAGCAGGAGACACACAAGTCGAAATCAGAACACGCTGAGTCGGCACATCTAATGCGAACCTATTCGTTGTGTGCGCGCGTCAGTTTTAGTAAGAAGATGAAACAAGTTGAAAAAAGAAAAAAAAAATAGAAAATAAACATTGAATCGGTCACTCATGTCATGACGTAGGATGAGTCACAGCGGTTGCGCCCAAGACGACATACCGTGGATGTGATATCTGATGAGCACACGTCGCAAACGTATTTAACGCCCCCTTCGCCCCTCGTCACAGTCTTTTTGCGTATGACACCCATCGCGATGTAGTCGGAGGCGGGTTGTCCTTGGCAGCTACTCCACAGCTCCGCGCCGATACCATGGAAGCTCAAATCAATGAGCAACTACGGCTGGTGAATCGCGCCGGATGGCGCTGGAATGGCGTTCCACAGGTCCAGGCGACGATGTGGCTCGCGGAAACGCGCGTGACGAAATGGAAGAGGATCGAATGTCGGCGCTTGTTGATGGGATTGTGTCCACTGGTGATGCGGAGTGAAGTCGGGTATTGAGTGGATGTTGCGAGACGTTGCGATGCAGCCGCGGGCCCGCAATGCGCGAGGTCAGGCTGGGGCCGCATTGGAACGGATGCGGGAAACCACAGGGGGTCGACCTGCGTGCGGTTAGTCAGCTGCATCACTATATCACGTGACTAAAATGGCAAGCGACGCGTGGCGCAGAGGGTAAGAGGGGCGGCAGAGGGGCAGCATGAGCCGCGAGGCAGCTGGAGAGGGGAGGTAGGCCCTATCGAGAGAAGAGAGAGCGCGCAACACGTGGGCATGTGCAGCTCCCGCAGCTTCCCCGACAGCCTGGAGCAGGCAGACTCGGGTGAGTGGCACGCCAGCCATGCAGTTAGCGATATTTACATAAAGTAGGTACCTAGGTACTTAACCTAGTACCTCCTACTACGAGTATTGCTCTTCATGCGACTGCCCCACTCATACCCCACTCCAGGCGAATAGCAATACTCGTTGGCCTCATGCGCCGGCTAATAACTGCCTCGGTACGTCGTAGAGTCGTATTCCTCAAATGGCCAAGTCGCGATTCAAAAATCCAAATACCACCTCCCTACCAGGTACCTACTACCTACCCCAGCGAACACCGATCGCCTGGTCCATGTGATGTGCCGTCGTGCGCAGGAATCCAGCCGCCTTGCGCTTCGCGCTTCGAACTCTGACCTCTGAACTCTTCATCCATTGTTCCCAGCCCTCGCCGTCGCCGCCATGCCGGACAAGATCCTCGACGACATCTCCCACAGGAGATACAACCCGCTTACTGACAGTTGGCTCCTGGTATCGCCGCACCGAACCAAGCGGCCATGGCAGTCAGTCTAAAGGCAGTCAATCAATCGAGGATGCCTGAAATCGTGCTGACGAAACCAAATTTTTGAAGAGGCGCGCAGGAGGCGGCTGCCGCCAACACCCTACCAGAGTATGACCCCAAGGTGAGCCGCGTCGGATCCTTCAGCCCAACGCCCTTCTCTCGCCCTCTTCGCAGCTCCCAGTCGTCGTCACCAGTGTCTAAAAAAAGGAGAGGGAGTCCTAGTGCTACTTATGTCCTGGAAATGCGCGGGCTGCCGGCGACTCCAATCCCAAATATGAAAAGACCTTTGCCTTTGTCAACGACTACAGCGCCGTTAAGGAGCAGCAGCCCGAGTATGAGCAGGATGATGAGTCAAACGGTAACAATTCAACTCCCACCAAACCAGACCATGCCTGTCATCGGCGGCCGTGTACTGACGCATCACTTAGATCTCGAGTCCATGCTCCTGAGGGCTCAAAGTGTCAAGGGCGTCTGCTATGTTCTGACTTTCTCTCCCAAACATTATCTCACGCTGGCGGACATGCCGGCTTCTGCTATCCTCCCCGTCATCGAGCACTGGACTCGCATCTACGCAAACCATCTATCTGCTTCCAATGCCTTGACCAAAGTAGCCGACAAACTTGACATCGCACTCCCAAAGGATGCTGCACCCATCCCCAACGACGAGTATCGCTATATGCAGATTTTCGAAAACAAAGGCTCGGCGATGGGCTGCTCCAACCCTCACCCACACTGCCAAGTCTGGACAACATCGACCATGCCAGAAGAGCCCGGTAAAGAACTCACCCAGATGGCCAAATATCGCGCCAACAACCAAGGTCGCCACTTGCTGGGCGACTACACAAAACTGGAGCTTGCCAAGGAGGAGCGCGTGGTTTGGCAAAACGACGGCTTCGTGGTAGTTTGTCCCTGGTGGGCGATTTGGCCATTCGAGGTTCTGGTCCTGCCAAAGAGACACATCCAGTCTCTCGTTGACTTCGAGCCCCATGAAAGACTTTTTCTCGCCGAGGCCATACAGGAAGTCACCAGACGATATGACAATCTTTTCGAGTGCAGCTTTCCCTACAGCTCCGGTATCCATCAGGCTCCGCTGAAGGGAACAGATGAGGAGATTGAGAACTCGTACTTCCACATGCATTTCTACCCTCCTCTGTTGCGGTCGGCAACGGTTAAGAAGTTTCTCGTGGGATACGAGCTTATGGCTGAACCGCAGCGGGATATCACGCCAGAACAGGCAGCAGCACGGCTCAGAGACTGCGGCAGAGAGCTGTACCGGAAGAACTTGAAGTAGAGGTAGCAAATGACATGGTTTTTACAACATTTAAAATACATTGGATGCCGTCCAAGACGCGCTGCGAGAAAATCCCTCCTCAAACACATGATTTTTTTTTTTTTTTGCCCTAGTTGATCTCCACGTAGTAGTCCCGAACAAGAGGCATCCAGATCAAAGCACCAGTTGCAAAGATGAAAGGGAACACCTGCGGCAGACCAAACGTCATACTCTTGAACAGAAACTTCTCGCTGAAAAAATGAGCAAACGCTACGATGTAGGTCCAGTACGCAATGTTATATACGGGCCCTAAATAAAGATTATATGCCGCGTAGCATCGGACAATAGAGGTGATAAGGGTCCAGGTGCCGAAGAGACGGCCGGCCAGAGGCGTCATCTGGTCCGTCGCTCTGGGATCGTTTTGCGCTGGAATGAGCTTATCGGTCGAGTCCTCGGGGTTGTACGTTGTTGATCGAGGAGGGAGCTTGGCGTTGGGGAGAAAGCGGCCATTGTAGAGGCGGCGCGAGAAGTGAAGTGTCGAGTACGTTTGGACGCAATTGCCAATGGATATTACGGAGAGCTATCCTCGGAATGGTTTTATTAGTCCATGGTATGGCCATTCCTTCGTTTTGGGCCGGCTTGCACCAGGGCTTGGTGGGAGTATGGATTTCTTGAAAAGGGGCGTTGCTTCAAACGTACGATCAGCATGTAATATGGCAGTACGCCTTGGCCATCGGGCAGAAGAGACTTGACGAGATCCATTTCGACGCAACGACGCGCAACAGTGCCTGACGGGTTTCTGGTTTCTGGTTTCTGGCTGAAAAAGTCGGGCTTCGCAGAGTCTATGGATACGATTTTCCGAGCATTGATTTTGCGACAAATGCGGATGGGGATTTTGGTACGCCGGGCGGGGCGGACCGAAGCCTCCGAGGCAAGTGCGAATTGCGGAAATCTGCAGGCGCCATGACCTGCCACAAGGGCAGGCAGGTCCCCTTGTCTGATGCTCTGCGCGTTGCCATGATTGGACCAGGTAGTTCTTGGTGGATGTGTCTGTCTGGTCCGGCAGCTCAACAAATTCGCCGCGTCAAGGTAGTGCAAATGTACCTTTAGCTCAACCAAGGCTTTTGGCACGACCTGACTTTAAGGTGAGGCTGCGGTGGGGATTCCAGGAACCACCCGCACCGAGGCTGTATGTATTTGCACCCTGCCAGACTTGGGCATCCTTTGCTTCTCTCCTCCTGCATCGTCCCAGCGTCATCCCTCCCTGAGTCGCCAGCAAAGGTACCGCGTCGACAGATTCTCCGCCATGGACAAGGTCTTGAATCATCCCTCTCTGGCAGCTGGCAAGCCTTATTTCGAGCAGCTTCCGGCTGTTCCTCAGCCAGTCGTTGGCGCGCTTGCTGGCGTTGGCGCTCTGTACTTGGGATTGAAGCTCTTTAGCTACCTGCGCCTTGTGCTCAGCGCTTTTGTCTTTTCCGGCCACGATGTGAGTGCCTAGAATTGGCCCCTGCCATTTTCACCACGTTGGTATCTCTGTGAGATTGACAAGTTTTCTTTGCCAGCTTCGCAAATATGGCCGTGCCGGATCATGGGCCGTCATCACCGGTGCCTCTGACGGTCTTGGCAAGGAATATGCTTCACAACTCGCTGCCAAGGGTTTCAACCTCGTTCTCGTCTCCCGAACCAAGGTGAAGCTCGAGACCCTTGCGCAAGAACTACAAGAAAAGTACGTTGGAAAAGGTGGTCTTCAGGTCAAGGTCCTTGCCATGGACTTCGCCAAGGATGATGATGCCGACTACGAGCAGCTGGCCGGTTTGATTCGGGGTCTCGACGTGGCCATCCTGGTCAACAATGTTGGACAGAGCCACAGCATGCCGGTATCCTTCCTCGAAACCCCCAAGGACGAGCTCCAAAACATTGTTACCATCAACTGTCTGGGAACCCTCAAGGTGACCCAGGTTGTTGCTCCTATCCTCAAGCAGCGCAAGCGCGGTCTGATCTTGACAATGGGTTCTTTTGGCGGCTGGACACCCACTCCTTACCTGGCGACTTACTCCGGCAGCAAGGCTTTCCTTCAGCAGTGGAGCAATGCTCTGTCGGCGGAGCTGGCCGACGACCACGTTGACGTATACCTTGTTCTGAGCCATTTGGTCACCACGGCCATGAGCAAAATTCGCCGGCCCAGTCTCCTCGTACCCAATGCTCGCAGTTTTGTCAAGGCCGCCCTTGGCAAGGTTGGACTTGGTGCATACCAGGCTGCTCCCAACACCTATACGCCCTGGTGGAGCCACTCGATCATGCTGTGGTGGATTGAAAACGTCTTTGGCGTCAACAGCCCCGTCACAATTGGGTACAACAAGAAGATGCACGTGGACATACGACAAAGAGCTCTTCGCAAGCAGGCTCGTGATGCCAAGAAGCAATGAGGTTCTCTCTCTCACTTTTGTGAGTATTGAGAGTTTGCTGTTTTTCCATGCACTTGGAATGTCTAATGTAGAGAGGACAGGCTTGTGAAAAGGGAAAGGGGAAGAGTGGCGGGAAAATGATCATTCATGTTGAATGACGACGAATCAAGGAGATGTGGGACGATGCTTCTGAGAAAATGACAGCAGTCAGCAATAGAGGCTTTTAAATATACCTTTAATATAATCACAAAAAGATGGCTTATTGTTGAACTCGTATGGCGATTTTCAATGCAATCACGCTGGCATGGTTCTCGGGCACCGATGTCGCGAGCGATCGGGCCATGTATGATAAAAAAAAAAAAAAAGTGTCTGGTCCGCCCGCAGTGGTCGTCGCGACCCATTGTTCTCCCCCACCTCCACCAAAGCGCTATTTGGCTGCAGACAGATGACTCAAGCAGCCACAAAACACACGCTCTCTTAGGCCGAGATATATATGCGCGCCGGTTCGGCATGCTATATGCGTTGAATCGACGCATTCGAACAGGTCCCTTCTCCAGTCTACTCTACCTTCGTTCCTTTGCGGCCCCTTTCCCGCCTCGGCTCTCAGCGGCTGTCTTTACGCATCGACGAAGCGACGAAAACATGGCGAATCCGGACGCCAAGGCGCCTCGCGCCCCAGCGGTCACGCTCAAGACTCCCAAGGGGACGAGGGACTGGAGTGGACAGGACATGCTTATGCGTGAGGAGGTCTTGTACGTCGTAGCTCCTTCCGGGACAAGCGTTTCGTGTCCTGGACTTCCGAACTAATCCTGTATGTAGCAAGATGATTACAGATGTCTTCAAGAAGCACGGTGGCACCCCTCTCGATACCCCCGTATTTGAACTGAAAGAAATTCTTTCTGGAAGTAAGCCCATGAGCAGATTGACCGACGGGGTGGCTCTTTTCCTTTTCCTTTCCCTTCTCTTTGGTTCTTTTCTTCTTCTGTGGTTTCGATCTCTAACGGGCTTAGAATATGGCGAGGATTCCAAACTCATCTACGATCTGCAGGATCAGGGTGGTGAGCTCTGCTCTTTGCGTTACGATCTCACTGTTCCTTTCGCTCGCTGGCTGGCCATGAACAACATCCAGTCCGTCAAACGCTACCACATCGCCAAGGTCTACCGACGAGATCAGCCGGCCATCGCTCGAGGACGATTCCGCGAATTTCACCAGTGCGACTTTGACATCGCGGGTGTGTACGATCCAATGATCCCGGATGCCGAGGTCCTGCGTATCATTGTCGAGGTATTCGAAGCTTTGAAGCTCGGCGTGACGATCAAGCTGAACCACAGACAAGTCCTCGATGGCATGTTTGCCGTCGCAGGCGTCACGGAAGATAAGATTCGAACCATCAGTTCCGCTGTTGACAAGCTAGATAAGATGTCTTGGGACGATGTCAAGAAGGAAATGGTGGAAGAAAAGGGCTTGGATGCAGAGGTTGCTGACCGCATCGGAGAATACGTCCGCCACGCTGGTACCATTTCTCAGACGCTGGCTCTCCTCAACTCCAAGCCCGAGCTGGTTGCCAACGATCAAGTCAAGCGTGGGCTCGATGAAATGACCTTGCTTGCGACCTACGTCGACGCCTTTGGTATTTCCGACAAGATCTCGTTTGACCTATCACTTGCTCGTGGTCTCGACTACTATACTGGCTTGATTTACGAAGTGATCAATCAACCCCCCAAGCCCGAGGAAGGGGCTGCCTCATCAGGAAAAAAGGCCAAGAAAGATGATCCCGCTAGTCAAGTGGGTAGCATTGCCGCAGGTGGTCGTTATGACAACTTGGTAGGCATGTACGGCAAGAGGCAAATTCCCTGCGTGGGCATTTCATTTGGCGTCGATCGCATCTTCACCATCTTGGAAGCTCGACGCCAAAAGGAGGGCGTCAAGCAGAGGCGCGATATTGACGTCTACGTCATGGCTTTTGGCGGCAAGGAGTTCACAGGTCTCTTGCCAGAGCGCATGTCTGTCGCCCAGAGACTCTGGAGTGCCGGCATCCGCGCCGAGTTCTCCCCCAAAGTCAAGCCTAAGCTGCCACAGCAGTTCAAGGCCGCCGAGGGCGTACCGTTGGGCGTAATCCTGGGTCAGGAAGAGCTCGCTGCCGGTCAGGTGAGACTTAAGAAGCTGGGTCAAGGAGAAGCCAAGGGTGGAGAGGACGAGTCGGCGAGCAGGGACGATGGAAAGCTGGTGTCGCTTGATGATTTGGCGGAGGAGGTGAAGAAGTTGCTTCTATAAAAGGGGCGAGGACTTATTGGATGAAGGGTTATAGAAATAGAATAAATGAAAGGAGAAGATAAAAGCAAAATTCACACGGATGAAGTAGACGCTGAATGAGGCATGCAAGCGCGCGCAAGCCCGAGTCTCAAACGTCGAGGCTATTGTGTTCGTCCTCGGTAAAATGGTAGCCATGGTTCCGTTTCTCCGCATATATGATGAATCAAGCTTTCAAAATAGTCTGAAGGCGAACAATGCAAAGACTCAAGTATGCTGCGTTTGTAATATACATTTACTGCTTGCGTATGTAGACGACCCACAGTAAGGACTGACATGGGCGCCTGATTGGGCCTAGCGCGACCGCTGCCACCACCGCCCCTTGTCGCGAAAAATCCAAGCTTGCCAACCTCCACAGCTTGTTTGCCCAGCGTCTGGTTCTTGAATTCATTTGCTTACAGCGATCGCTGCTGCCATTGCTGTCAATTCTTGAATTAGTCCGAGGAAAGCCCTGGACCTTCGGAACATCTTGCAACACGTCCATGTCCATCCAGGAGGCGTAGGGCGACTCGACCATCAACCACAACAAACCTGTGCGCGTCAAGCTGACCTAGTGACGGACGGAGCTGACGGAGACCGACGGAGACATTTTGATGGTTCATTAATCGTGTCAAACCCAACCGCTCGGCAACGGAATCTCCTCTCTTTCCATAACCCGATCCAGGCAGGCACGGGGCGATTCGGTCACGCTGCTGCGGCGCAGCTGGTGCCTTGCAAGACTCTCAGCTTTTTCTCGGTCGCGGCTGTTTTTTTTTCTTACTCGAATTTTGTGTTGCCATGTCGTTCCCGCCGACTACACCGCTACGGCCGGTTCCTGGCGCGTTTCTGAATACACCGGCCGTGGCCTCGAGATTCCAGTCGGGCTCTGATCCCGTGCGACGACAACTCTTCCCGACCTCATCGAGCTTGCCGTCCGGCGGCCAAGCTGGCGGCAACTTGGCTGGCGGCAACTCGGCATTGGCTACGACATCGGCGGAGGCTCAGGGTTCGTCGACCGCGGTGACGACCATTAGTGCTAGGAATGCCGAGCTGGCTGCGACTAATGCTCTGCCGCTGCCGCGGCCTGAGAATGTCCCCCCTGTTCTGAAGGCCGCGAAGGCCATTAATTCGTTCCTGCAGATGGACGAGAGTTTTCCGGACCTGGATTCTTATTGCAGACGTAAGACATGAAACGACTCTTGACCTTTCCGTCAAGAATCTGCCAGGAAGAGAAAAGCAGAAAAAAAAAGACAAAAAAAAAGTATAAACTTGGGTGAAAAAAAAAAACGTTTGCTAATGTCAAACTACAGAAGGCGCTTCCTCCGACTACGAACTTCCAGGCCCCGACTCACCCTGGGCTCCATTCCACAAGACGCAAATGTATCCAATTCCAAACCAAGTATTCGAGCATTATAACGCCGGAGAGCTTCAAACCTTGATGGGGCTATTCGCGGAAATCAATCATGCGTGGGTTGTAATAGACAATTGTCTATACCTCTGGGATTACACGCACCCCGATCCTGAACTGGTTGGATTCGAGGAGCAAACACATTCTATTCATGCCGTCGCCTTGGTGCCTCCGAAGCCCGGCATCTTTGTGTCAACGATTACACACATTCTGGTCGTTGCTACCTCTTCTGAAATGATTCTGCTTGGCTTGTCGGCTTCTGACACGCCGGCAGGAACAAAGTCTGTGGCTCTGTATCAGACCAAGATGAACCTGCCTTTGCGGGGCAATGACGTTCGTGTTATCTCTGGCTCGGCGGACGGACGCATATTCTTTGGCGGCAGCAGCGACTTCGATATCAATGAGCTGTATTACCAATCCGAGGAGAAGTGGTTCTCCAATAGGTGCGGCAGAATCAACCACACAAATCCTGGGTGGTCATCCGTGGTCTCCTTACAATCCAGCTTCTGGTCTCACAAGGAGCCCGAGCATATTGTCGACATCGTGATTGATGATTCCAGAAAGCTTGTCTATACTCTGTCGAGCAAGTCAACCATTCGAACGTATCACATGGACGGACCTGACCGGTTGAACAAGGTCATTGAGAAAGAGAAGGTCCATTGTCTTCGGGACATTGCTCACATGATCACGCAGTCCAAGTTACTCACCGATAGACTCAACATCGTCTCCATCAGCCCCATCTCGAAGCAAGAGGCTTCCAAACTCCACCTCATGGCATTGACGGACTCTGGCTGTCGCCTCTTCTTCAGTGCTACCAATGCGTCATCGTATCTTTACGGGTCACAGTCCAACTTGGCCCCCCAGAGCATGCAGGTACAGTTCATCAAGTTTCCACCGAGCCAGAACCCCAGGAGGTCTGGCCAACTGGCACAGTCGGGCCAGGTTGGCGAGTCAGTCGTGGATTTGGAATCGACCATGTTGCTGCCCAGTCGGCAGGGCACTCGTTTCGCGCCCGGATTCTTCCTGGACTTTGTGAGCAGCGGTAATGACGCCAACATGGACGCTTTGTTTGTGTCTGGCCCCGAGACGGGACGAATCAAACGTGTGTCGCCCACAGTGCCGTTGCGCTATTTCGAACAAGCTAGCTGGATCGATATTGGTAGCCGGGCCGAGGCTGTCGGTCTCATCACGCAACCCTTTGCTGCTGCTCCGCAGCCTTTGGGGTTTGGGAACGAGCTGGCTGTCCAGTTTGACGAGCCGCCCAGCGAGTTTGCCGTTCTTACCAACACGGGCATTCATGTCATCCGACGACGCAGATTGGTTGACACGTTCGCGGCTGCCATTCGAGATGCCCCTGGTGACGAAGCGTTGGACACCATGACGCGTCGACTAATTCAGCTGTATGGCCGGGTGGAAACTATTTCGACAGCATTGGCTGTTGCTTGCGGTCATGGAGGTGATTCCAGACCTGGTGTCGCACGCGCCATTGACCAAGTCACCCAGGATAGAGCCAGAGCGCTTTTTGTAGACTTTGGCGGTCAGCCGACCATGGCAGAGACTGATGGCACGTCCCTGACCACCGAGTCTGTCAAACTTTCTTCGCGGCACGATGCCCTTGCTCTCTATCTGTCCCGGCTCATCCGAAAGCTCTGGAAAGCCCCCGTCATCACGTCAGGTGTCTCTCCCGCCGGCGGGATCGTTATCGACTCGGCTGTCCCTCTGTCTAAACTAGGCACAACGCAAGAAAATCTCGAGAGGTTACGGAGATTCATCGAATCCAATCGGGGTCTTATCCAGGGCATGTCTGGGCCGTCCGACCTTCAGAGGGTCTCGACCATGCATGAAGAAGTTGCGCTACAGGCCGAACATCAAGCCCTGCATGCTCTTTTGAAGATGATGGAAAGCATTTCGGAGGGCATCTCGTTTGTGCTCATGTTGTTCGACGAGCGTGTGTCCGATATTTTTGCCACGCTGGAGGACGGCGCGCGACAACAGCTCCGAGAATTGACATATGAGAAACTGTTCTCCCAGCCTGAAGGAAAGGACCTTGCCAAGCTGCTCGTGAAGGCGATTGTGAATAGGAACATAGAGAGTGGTTCCAATGTCGAGACGGTGGCGGACGCTTTGCGACGACGCTGTGGGAGCTTCTGCAGCCCGGATGACGTGGTCATCTTCAAGGCCCAGGAACAGCTGAAGCGAGCCTCAGAGCAGGCTCCCAACACGAACATGTTCAGAACCTTGTTACATGAAAGTCTCAAGCTTTTCGAGAAAGTCGCCGGTAGCCTTACTTTTGCCAACCTGCAAACCGCGGTCAGTCAGTACGTCGACCTGAAGTACTACGCGGGGGCTATTTCGCTGTGTCTCGTGGTTGCCCGTGAAAAAGACCGAGGCAACACGGCGTTGGTGTGGGTGAATGATGGGAAACCCGCAGGAGATGCCCGGGAGCAAGCTTTCAATGACCGGAAGCGATGCTACGACATGATTCATGATGTGCTGACCCGCCTCGACGCTGCTTCGAGCACCGAGCCCGAGATGATTGACGGCAAGCTGACGCTGATGGCGACCAAAAGGCTCGAGGCCTACGATGTCGTCAACAACTCGGACGATGAAGTATTTCATTTCGACCTGTATGAGTGGTACATTCAACAGGGATGGACGGACCGCATCTTGGCCATCGACTCGCCTCACGTCATCACGTTTCTCGAACGTCTGGCCGCCTCACAGTTCGAACATGCCGATCTTCTGTGTCGATTCTACACGAACCGAAGTCGCTTCTTTGATGCGGCAAGGGTGCAAGGGCAGTTGGCCAGCTCTGACTTCCCGCTCGGAATCAAGGATCGCATCAGGCTTCTCAGTCTGGCCAAGGCGAACGCGAATGTTGCCACGGTGGGCGTCAGCCGACAGGAGCAGCAGGAGGTGAGCCATGACGTGAGCAATTTGCTTGACGTGGCCAACATTCAGGATGAACTTTTGGACCGCCTGCTGGTGGATGAACGGATTGACGCCGAGCGGAAAGCGGAAATTGAACAGGCTCTTGATGGGAAGGTTTTGGATCTTTCTGTTGTGAGTGATGAGCGAAGAGGCTTCCTCCCTTCTTTTCCTTTTCCTCTTTATCCTTTTTTTTACATTTTTTATCCTATTGTTATTTATTTTATAGTTCCATTTTTTATTTTCCTTTTCACAACACATGCTAACATGGAGTGACGCAGCTTTTCAACAATTATGCCGACCATGCTGGCTACTACGATGTGTGTTTGTTAATCTATCACTCAGCCGGCTATCGAAACCCAACGACCATTTCTTCGACGTGGACCAACTTGATCCAGCAGACACACGAGGAGGTCATGACAAGATTAGAGAACCCAGAGCCAGACATGCCGACACCACCGTTGCCATACGAGGCGGTTAGCAGCAAGATTCAAAGCATTGCCCGCCACACCTCTCTGGACAGCTTTGTCTTCCCCATTCAAACGCTTCTCCCCGAGGTGTGTCGGTATGCGGTAGCCTACCAGCAGGACGCAAGCATCGGAGCGGATCCGACGTGGCCTGTGCAGTTGTTCCTTTCTCTCGGCATATCTCACGACATGATTGTGCGGGTACTGGAGGGCATCTTCGACACGCAAGACTACGGCTTCAGCGGCATGGTGCGCAACCGCATTATTGAGATGATTGCCCATGTGGTCAACGACTGGGTGGCAGAGGCTCGTCGACGCGGCGGCGCGGGCAAGGGTGGATCTATCGGACCGTCTGTCGGCGACCTGCTGGCACGATGCGAGGCTGCCTTGCCGCCACCAGGGCAGGGCAACAACAACGGGGGATCGAACCTGGCCGACGTGCGACGAGTAGTGAGGACGTTGAGGAGAGAGGTAGCAGGCTTGATTGAGAGAGTCCCCACGGGAAGTTTGCGATTCTTATGAGCTGGGCAAGAAGAGGTCAAGGGTCACGATATCATTTACGGCATCTGTTTGGTTTTTTTTTTTTTTTTTTTTTTTTTCCTTTCCCTTTTTTTTTTCTTTACGAAAAAAAAAATCGTTTTTGTTTAGGGAGCAGCAAAACAAAGCTAAATTCGGCGGGCGCTTCATGACAGGATTTGCATGTTTTGTCAGTGTCTTTTTTCTTCTTTTTTTTTTTTTTTTTGCCCTTCTCGCTGCTTTCGTGCCTTATTCTAAAGCAATGTAGCATACGCGTTATCTTCTTTTTTTTCCCATTGAAAGAGATCGACGGACGTTTGACCTGATTGTTACAGTGAGGCTGAATGGGATAGAGTTAGGCCATTGGGAGTTTGCCGATGTTGGTGCAAACCAGTTTGGAATCATGAGGTGCGTCTGTCCATGTACAGACTACGGAGGGTCCTACTTCATGAGCGTTGTTCGACTTGATTCAGTGATCACGACGGCCTTTCTTGCAATGCCTGATCGCAAAAACAAAAGTTAGGCCTCTGCTGCGTCTTTTTGCTAGCATTGGCTCCTCTTTAGACGTTGTTTATTTATTTTACTACTGGTTTAGACGTCGTTTATTTTATTTTATAGCGCGTGTGGCGCGGGTCTGTGGCGTGAGCTCTGCACTGGTGGAGCGGGAAGCTGTTACTAGGGAGATTAGCTTAGGTAATGATTGGGGCCACTTAGGGCTATATTTATATATAGTGGGCATTAGCAGATGACTTAGCTAGAATAACGCCCTTATAACCCTTTATCCTAACAGTTATTCTTTATAGTAATAAGACTAAAATATAGTGTCCTTTCTTATCCTTCCTTTTAATATTTTTTTTTTAAAATAACTTCTATAATATAATAGACTATAGGACGATTTATATAGATTTAAACAATAATTAAAAGGACTATAGGACTTAATAACTAATATAAAAAAAGTAAGGACTATAGGACTTACTATTATTATAGACTATAGGATATAAGGAAAGCTATAGTTTTCCTTTTAAGTAATTAATATAGACTATAGGATGTAAGGGAAGCTATAGTTTTCCTTTAAGCAATTAAAAAAAAAAAAAATAATAATAATATTATAATTCTTATAGACTATAGGACTTAAGAATTTATAATAGAAAGATATAGTTAGCAGACTATAGGAGGCTAACTATATCTTTAAATAGGAATAATAGATATATAAAGGCATCTTACTTTAGAATTACTTTAAATTAAATATATAGCTAAACTATCTCTATCCTTAGATATAAATATAGTTTTCTTTAGACAACAGTCTTCTTTATTAATATACTTAAAATAGCTTACTTCTTAATATATATAGTATACTATAAGCTTCTACACTTTTATAATTTTTATATAGTAACACGTCTATAATCTCTAACAGAATTTAAGCACACTTTTGCAATTTTTATATAGTAATATAAGCTTCTATACTTCTATAATTTTTATATAGCAATATATTTATAATTTCTAATAGAATTTAGGCATACTATATCCTAAATTATGCTTGTAGCACTTAATCACTAAGACTGCCTCTAAGAACTTAAGGCTGACTCTAACACTATGTAAGCATGGCTTGAAGCTCTGCAAGAACACAATGCTATAATGCAGACTCATGTGGAAAATCTCCCTTTACATCAAACTTCATTAAATGTGATGACCATGCGACGACTGTTGAACGTAACGACTACACGGGATAACAATTGATTGTAACTTAGCGATTGCAAATTAGAGGGAAGGGTATATTAGATTGCGTTTTCTAATATTAGAGATAAGAGATAAGTTATAGGAAGGAATAGAGTTATATAGGTAGTTTAGCGCAGATGCATTAGTAGGACTAGCTAGAAAGGGAAAAGGTTTGTAGAATTTAGAGGGAAGGTATAAATTAGCTTTAGAAAGGAGGAAAGCGGAACAATTAGAGAAGGCACGCAAAGATATAATAGGAAAAACCTAGAAAGAAAATAGGGGTGTTGTTCTTATTCTTTTTAATTATCTATTATGAGAGAAAACTATTAAAGTTTTAATAGGTTAGCTTTAACTTTAATTTATGTTTATTTGTCTGCAGCTAGTAAGTTAGCTTAGATATCTTAAAATCTAATCCATTACCCTACGTTTTTTTTTCTACTAAGTAATAAATTTTTCCTTCTTTCTTTATAAATAAACCTAAAGATATAACAAATTTAGACTCTAATAATAACTTAGTTTCCTTATATAAGAGGAAAATTAAATAAGTCTATAAAGCTTTAAACCCTTCTTTTTCTTCTCTTTTTTTCTCTTCTTTTCCCTTTACTTTTATAACTTAAGGTTTTACTATAAGACTATTAACTAAGACCTCTCTTAAGAAACTAAATATAAGTTTATTTTAGAAAAGAAAAGAGGTATTAAAGGATTTATCTTCTTTATTAAAGGCTTTAGAATATTTATTATTTATAGATTTTAGATATATTAATATTTTAAACTAAACCTAAGAGTAGTTATTAAATTCTATAAAATCCCCTTTAAAACTCCTTTCTTTAACTTCCTTATTAAACTTAAACCTATTAATATCCTAAAATTAAAGGAATATAGTATCTTTTTTAACTTTAGCTTTAGCTAAAAGGGTAGTTACTTTTAGTAGTTAACTTAGGGATAGTTTTACTTAAGACTATATAAATTACTATAAGGCTATAGCTGCCTTAATAGGTGCTTTAAAATATAAATATACCTTAGCTTAAATTTACTTTACTTAAGGATTAAGAAGTAAAGCCTTAATTTAATATAAAGACTTAAACTATAAAAACTAAAAATAAAATAAGGTAATTTTACTATTTATTAAAAAATTTATTAAACCTAATCTATATATAGAAATTACTTTATAATAGAAGGCTTTTAGTTTCTATTAGGAAAAGGGAGAGTCTTTAATATTCTATATTTATAAAGCTAAACATTTATTTAGTAAAGTAAGGTTAAATATTAGATAATTTTTTTTAATAAATTTTATCTCCTATTTAGTTAATAGAGATATTAACCTTTACTTATAAAAGAGAGTTTTAAATAAACTTTTTATTATTAATAAATAGTTTAAGGATATAGCTTTAAAAGATTTAACTTTTTTAGATATAAAGATAATTCTTTAGAATTATTATAATTCTATAAAAGAGAAAATTACCTAACTTTATAAAGATAATATTAGGACCTTAGCTAACCTTTTATAAGCTATTTTAAAAATATAATAAAAGAGAGATAAAAAGTTAAAGAAGTAAAAAGCTAAAAGAGATAATTAAATAGCTAACCTTATTCTTAAGTTTAAATTATTCTATATTTAAGGTTTTAAATATAACTCTAAGCTATATAGTTAGGCTAGCTAGGCTAGTTAATATAATATAAAGGGATTTAAAAATTTAGGTATATATTTTAATAACCCTTAATATAAGCTAAACCTAGACTATTTTTAGTGTTTTTCTTATAGGGAATAGGGATATATAGGATATAATTATTATTATTAAGGTAAAGCACTAATTAAAGAATATAATTATAGATAAGAATAGTAGTAAAATAACTTAGCTTAGATAAAGAGAGATTAATGCTAAGACTTAGAGATAGCTAACTCTTTTAAAAAGAAGGTTAACTTTATTAGTAATATAATTAATTAATCTTTTAAGGGGATAGACTTAAGTAATAAGGTAAACTGTATATTTAGCTAAGGTTATTAAGGTAGATAAGCTATTCTTCTTATAAAATAGATTCTAAAACCTATAATAACTTTAGGTATATTAAATTATTATTAGCTATAAGTAGAAGAAGTAAATAATAAAACTCTTACTATTATAAATACTTATACTATAGATTAAGATAGATTAGGTAAGTTATCTATTAGTTAAGAATAGACTAAGAAAATTATTAAGCTAAAATAGAGGGAAAGGGGAGCTAAAAATTTAAATAAATAAATGTTAAGATAGGCTAAAGAAATACTTAATTTAGTAGAGACTTAAATACCCTTATAAATACTGCCTATAATATTATAGGAGGAATTTACTTAATTATTATTAGCACTAAAGCTTTATTTAAACTAGCTTTAAGATATAATAGTTACTTTATTTTAAGGTTAAGTAAGTTAGGATGTCTTAATAAAAGAGGTAATTCCTCTATCTTTAGTAATTACTAAGCTAGCTACTACTTTAAAATATAGACTTATACTAAAACATATTAGGGCTATTAAGGAATATAGTATGCCTACCTTTAATATTAAAGCTTAGTTAAGGGATATAAATATATAAATTAGTATTTTTTAGCTCCTTTAACTCTCCTTAATAACCTAATAGCAATTAATTTATATAATCTAATATAAATATTGTTTTAAAAGTAACGCTACTAAGGTAATAGTTATAAATTTAATAGCACTATACTAAGCAGCGTTTCTTAAAATAAAGGTATTATCTAAAATTATTAAATTATCTAATATAGTAGTAGCTTATAATAATATAGCTAAAGTAAATAGGCAGATTATAACTATTTTAGCTTATATTACTATATATATAAATAGTAATTAATATAATTCTATTCTTTTAGATAGTAAATTAAGTGTAGAACTAATTAACACTAATTTCCTAAGATAAAACAAAATTAGGGTGCTTTATATAAATTTAAAAAAATAAATATAAATAGTAAATAACTCTGTCTATAATATTATATTATATGCCTATCTTAATATAGTAGTTAAAGGCATTTTAGCCTTAGTTAAAGCCTATATAATACTAGTATAGGCAGACTAAGATATATTATTAAGTAAGGTTTAACTTTAATAAATATATATAGTTAAGCACTATACTAATAAAAAATTAACTATTATAGGAGTTAGTAGTTAAACCTAAATAATCCTAATATACCCTTATCTTAACCTATTTTAGCCTAAAAAGAATGCTTAAATTCTAGCTAAAGTATTACTAAATAAGGTTATTAAATTTATAAAAAACAATAATTAGATTATAAAAGAAATTAAAAGGACCTTAAAAGGTATTAACTTAGAAATCTTTAGGAATAATAATTTTAGTACTAACTTAGGAAAAGAATAGCTATAAATAATAAGAATACTAGAATTTACTTATAAAGAAAGATTTTAATATTACTAGTTATAAAGGATTTAAATATATAGATTTATATTAGTAATAATAGGTAAGGGAGATATAGGAAAGTTATTTAAGTCTTTTATATAAAGGATAATAAATAGAAAAAGCATAGGAAAATTATTTAGGGATAACTAAAGAGATATATATTAGTATAAAAAAGGGGGTATTTAATAATTAAAAGATATTTTTTAATAGGAGGAATTAGAGTCTCTTCTTAGGATTAAAAATAAATATTAAATATAATTATAGAACTATAAGATAGTAAGGAATCTAAGGAATATATATAGAATAGTTAAGACTATAATATAATAAAAGAAATAAGGGAATAGAATTACTATAAATAGGTAGTAAATAGATTTAATATAAGTTTTAATTAAGATAATAACCTAAAGGCTAAAAAGGGAGAATAATTAATAGGGGAGTATTTATAGCTTAGTAGGGACTTAGATTTAGACGTTTTTAAAGTTTTAAAGGGATTTATAGAAAATAAATAACTAGAATAATTTAATAATAAAATATAGAAAGGTAAATAATGCTTAGAAATAGTAATTACTATAGTTAGTTTAATTCCTTAATAAGATAAATATTATTTTTAAGAAATATTAAACCTAAATAAGATATATTTAGGTTATATAAAAGGCAAACTATTTTTAGTAAGATACTATAATATTAATTTAAATTAACTACTTAGTTTAGCTTTTACTACTAAAATTAAAGTATAGTTTAAATAGTTCTAAATTTCTTTAGGCAAAATAGCTAAAGATAAGGCTTAAAGAATATAGATTATAAGGTTATATTATACCTATTAGGAGTGCTTTATATCTAAGCTAAAGGATATTTGTATAATAAACGTTATATAATATTATATACCTTTAATTCCTAATATAAGGCCTAAAAGAAGAAAATAGTTTTAATATAGTATAGTATAAAAGAGATTTAGTAAAGGTATTTTTTTAGCTATAGAGAAGGTAGGACTTATCTTAAGATATAAAGAGTAATAATATACTTTAAGAGAAGGTAAATAGTATTCTCTTATAATCTTTATTAAAAAACTATTAAAAATACTAAAACTACTAGTAGAACCTAACTTTTAAGTAGTATATAACTTTTAGAATATAAACTTAAATACAATTAAACTAGGATATTTATGTTATAATATAAAATCTGATTTAGAGTTAGTGTTCTATAATAGGCCTAAAATTATCTTATAATTAAACGCAGTAAATAGATTTTAGGGTATTAGAGTTTATCCTTTACACTAATACTAAACTGTAATTTTAGAACTAAATAGAATGTATTATTATAATAATATAGCATAAGGTCTTATTAGCTTACTAAGTATATACACTTATTTTAGTAATATAGTCTTTAGTCCTTTACGTTTTAAGGATAGCACTAAGCTTAATTTAATATTAGGGTATATAGGTAATTTAAGCACTTCCTTTTCCCTTTATATAAATAATTATAATTAGGGATTAGAGACCTAGAGATAGCACTTTAACTTTATATATTACTAATATTTTCTATAGGTTGCTTAGGCTCCTATTAGGCTAAGTAGGAAGAAAACTACTCTTTTTATATTAAAAGTGGATTATATTAGATTTTTACTTAAAGATAGTTATATTAAACCTTCTTAAAAATATAGGGAGCGATTTCTTAAAATATTAGAATACTTTAATAAGAACCCTTCTATATCTTAGAAAGAGATTCTAATTCTAATTTAGATAACTCCTTTTTTATAATATTTTATTTTAGGATATTTAAACTTTATTACTACTATTAAGAAAGTATTCTTCTTAAATATAAAAAAGGTAATAAAGATAAGCAAACCCTTTATATAAAGCTAAAGCTATTTAATTAATAACTTAATCTAAACTAATAAAGCCTAATTTACCTTAAAGAAAATATACTATAGTATTTAGAAGAATACTACTTTTAGCGCTTAGCTAGATAGATAATTCTATATAGCTATAAATGCCTTAAATATAGGGATTAAAGAAGTTCTTTTTTAGATAGATAATATAGAAACTAGAATATTTTATATAGATTTAAACTTTAATAAAGTAAGGATTATAATATAAATATCTTATTACTTAAGGGATATAGAGTGTAGATATTCTATGCTAAAAAAGAAGATATATACTATTATTATAGGATTAAAAGAAATAAAGTAGTTAGTTAACGCCTTTTTATATCCCTTAAAAGTTTATATAAATTACAAAGGAATTATTAATTTAATAGTAAATTTAGTAAAGGTATATAGAAAAGTAGCTTAATAAGTTAATATTTTAAAGGAGTCTAATATAGAATATATCTATAAGCCTAATACTACTAAAATTATAGGTATTATAAATAGAATATCTTATCTTTTAAATCTATTAAAGTTAGAACCCTACTAATTAATTAGAAGGATAGGTATATATATTCTTAGGAAGTTAAATAACTAAGTAAAGATTAAGGATATTCTAATAGTAAGGACTATCTTACTAAAAAGGGAAGTGGTTAACAATAATATATTAAAGGAACTTATAATAAAATTAGAGAAGTGGAGGAACTTATAATAGTATAAAAAGGTCCTTATAGTATTATTATAAGGGCATTAATATATCCCTATAGAACAATAATAATTAATATAATATTATATATTAAGCTTTTAGATTATTAAGGAAACGTTATATTATTTAGAGTTTAATAAATTACTATTAGACTATATTTTACTAAATAAGGTTCCCCTTTAACTATAAGAAGCTTATAATATATTAGGATATTTTAGGGCTGTTATTATATTATAGAAGCTTTAAGAAAAACACTACTAGCTAAATTAAGCTAAAGATATAGAAAATTATTATTAATTATACTTAATATATTAATAGACTAGAGTTTATATAACTAAAGCTATATGACCACCTACGACCTTTCGGGCCCGACGCGCCACCCCTCCGGGACCACAGAGACGTCCGAGTCGCGCTCAACGCGCCCCGGTCCGCGGGCTTCCTTAGCAAGTGGATGCTAAAGACCGGTCGCATCCCTCATTTCGCATTGGCCACCTACCTTAAGGAGAAATGGGAGCGCGAGGCGGATAAAGCAGCAAGAACTAAACAAAGCCAACACGGGGCCGACCCAACCCCCAGCCAGAGCTAAAACATAGCCCAACCCAGTCGGAGCAATTCTGTCACCGCGTCGTCACTAGACATCTTACAAACCCAAAGGGGCGGCGACTTAGGCCCGTGGTAGGATATATAAGGGAACTTAGACGCAATTATAGATTACAGTTACCATTATTGCTTACAACCACTATTGTCTATTATGCCACTACCTATGCGAAGAAAGAACAAAAAAGAGAAAGTGCCTAGGCTGGACCTACGTCGGCCCCCAGCCGATTCTGCCCCCCCCCCTAGGTCTTCTATGGTCGCTTAGAGGGGCGGGCCTTGTTAGCCGCTTCTAGGGCCACTGCAATCCGCTTTAAGAACCCTAGGCACTCCTTCTTAAAGTGCGCAGTTAGACTGCCCCTGCCTCTAGCCTAACCCTCCCCTATCCCCTTCTGCTTAATTAGATTTTGCGCTGCTTTTTATAAGCTACTATATCCCTCCTATATATATGTTAGTACCTTAAGATTAGGGAGGGGCTAAGTTAGACTTATAGAGGTAGGGACGACGCCCTTAGTCGCCTTATTCTCTTTCGCCCACTCCTCTTAGGCTATAAGCACCTTCTTAACCTCCGCTTTATATAAGGAGGACTTCTTTAGCTGTAAATATAGTTAAGCCCTAAGTTAGCTTTAAGGGGAAACAACTTATAGGAGGACAATTTTTGCCTTGCTTAGCGTATTTGTAATAGAGTTTAGCAGGGTTTGCGATTAGGTTAGCTGTAGCATCGCATCGAACCCGACTTAGATCTACTTACTTTTCTGATTAAGACAACGTTTTACGATCTCTTTAGACTGCGTAAAGCAGGGTTTGTAAGGCTAAGCGCGGGCAGTGCCCTTAGATAACATTAGCCTTATACTGATATGGGACTGATAAGGGGACTTATTAGCTCTAGAGGGGGGTCTTCTTTATTTCTCTTACTAGGTATCTTTTAAGGGGAGGAGTTAGTAGGAATCGACTAAGGCTGCGGCAGTCCTGCTGGGGTAGCAATAACTAAGGGGTAACTTACGGATAAAGGGGATGATTAAAGAAGAAAAGAGGAAAAAGAGAAGGCTAAAGACCTAGGGGGAAAGCCTCTATTTATCTTCCTTACTGCCTGCCCCTACGTAACCCTGCTGCTAGACCTTACAGCTGCTAGCTGGCTGCTCTGCCAATCCAGACTAGACTCCCTAACCCGAACAAAGGCTGAGTTAATGCCCTATTAACCCTAACAAGACTCCGAATTCCCTAGTGTCACTGCTAAACCTAACTTATCCCCTACCATCCAACAGCTCACGCTAATTAAGGATAAGCAGAATAAGTAAGCCTAAGAAGACCTATTAATACAGCCTAACTTGCACTAACGCTAACTTAGGACTTTATTAGCTTTTACCGGTTTCCTAGGATCACTACTAATTGGATATAGATCTCACTTATGCCCAGACCCTCCCATCCCACCTTCTAGCAACTACTGCTACACCTAGCCTAGCGGGCGGCGCACCTTAATTCTATAGTTAGGACCACCCTAGGGCCTATACGGGCCCTAGTGGTTGTATAAATGCGCAGCGTATAGGTTTTCCTCCCTGCACTAGGGTTTTTCCTGTACAGATTAGTGAGATGAGGTACTAGATAGCGGCTGCTACCAGCCGTCTAGGGTAAATAAATAAATAAATAAATAACTAAAGCTATACTATAAACGATTTTAGTCCTAAAACTATAGAAATTAGTAGCTATAAACTACTTAGAACTAATTACTTCTATAGCTTAAAATAGCAACTTATATATTTTAGTAGCTATTAACTATATAAGTTAGTTTGCCCTTACTTAATTATACTTAGAAGCTATAGGAAACTTAGTTATAGAAACCTAAAATTAATATTAAGGTTTAATTTTTAGTTAGCCTAAAGGGATCTATTATAATAATAGTGTTACGTGCTGGAATGCCTTATAAGGGCTTGTACAACTGCAGCTTTCAACCGAGGCTGCAGAAGATCTTTTGGCGCAGGTGGCACAAGCACCGCGTTAGCTAGTATTCTGGCACGTAACAACTGGTAGCAATTGCACCAAGGCTCATGGTTTGAGTCCCGGCTGTGCGGCTTCTTTACGTGCCCTAGCGGAGACTTCTGTTCTAATACTAGCTACAAGCTAGGGATTCTTAGTGCTTAGTGCTAGGCTAATATATAATAATGTAAAAATATTAGTACTAAAGGCTGCAATTCCCTTGCTAAGATACCCATACCAAACTAGCTTAGAAGATCCCCCCTAATTTAGTACGCTAAGATGTAAGGCTAAGCTAAATTAAGGCTAGCACGGGACTGCTAGCTTATAGGGCCCCCGGCACCTGTTACGTGCTGGAATGCCTTATAAGGGCTTGTACAACTGCAGCTTTCAACCGAGGCTGCAGAAGATCTTTTGGCGCAGGTGGCACAAGCACCGCGTTAGCTAGTATTCTGGCACGTAACAAATAGATTATATTTTAAGAATTTAAATTTTAAATTAACTACTAAAAAATATAATATAAAGCTAACCTTTAGTTCTATATCTTACTTAGTTTTTATAAGGTTAGTAGAAAGAAATATAAGATTAGTAAAGAATTAGCTAATAAAGTAGGTAACTAAATAAGACAGTATATCCTTAAACTTATAGTATTAAGCTATACTTAATATTATAATTATACTTAACAATTAATATATAACTAGTATAGCAACTAATCTAGCTATAGCTATATTAGATTTTAAGCTGTTTTTTAAGCATTAAGGAGTAGGATTAAATATATTAAAAGACATAGAACTAATATAAAATAATGCTTTAAAGTTATTAGATTTAGATTTTATTAGAGAAATAGTGCTTTAATATTAAAATAAGAGAGAGGAAATTTAATAAATAATAAACGTTTAAAAGGTATTTTAATCCTCTATTAATTTAAGGAAACCCTAATTATTTTAAATTAAAAGCTTAATTTAAGAAAAGTTAGATAAAAAAGGCAAGCTAAAAGGCAAATTTTATAAAACTTAAAGAAATTTATTAAAGGTAAAATTATAGGTTTTATTAGTAATATATAAGATTAAACCTATTAAGGGAGGGGATATAAGGAAAATATATATTAATAACCTTAAGCAGTATATTACTAAATTAGACTAACTTAAGCCCCTAAGAATAAATATATAGGATTTAGCAGATTAGGATAATAATAAACAAATAAACTTAGAGAGAGAATAATATTTTAAAAGGGTGTTAAAATAGCTTTATAAAAGGATTAATAGGTTGCTATAATAGCTTTATAAAGTAGTGTATAGTTATACCACTTTTTCGGTCCCTAGTAGTCTGTTACTAAGGAGATTAGCTTAGGTAATAATTAGGGCTACTTAGGGCTATATTTATATATAGTGGGCATCAGCAGATGACTTAGCTAGAACAACGCCCCTACAACCCTTTATCCTAACAGTTGTTCTTCAAAGCCGAGGAGCAGCTCTTGGGTGGCTTGGGTGGCTGTCCGCTCGGCCGTCTTGCCAGGGGGCGACTGCCTCTTCTGATTTGCCAGATGAGGCGAGCTGGGGCCCACAAGGGCCGAGCCAACGAGGACGACGTCTCGTCATGTTGAAATGCGTCCCGAATGGCATGTGGTGTACGCTTCTTTTTTTTTTTTTCTTCTTCTTCTCCTTCGTTTTCCCTCGACTGTGCACCTGTTTGACTGGTCGACTGCGCGCAGGTTGCTCCTGTCGGAAAGGAAACCGATAGCGTCGACGGGAGACGAAGCAAGCGAGTCTTGACTGGGCGACTCTTTTTTTTTTTTTTTTTTCTTTTTTTTTTAAAAAAAAGTTGTCATACACGTATTTTTCTTCTTCTCCTCTCCCCCTTTTCTTCCGCCGTCTGCCCGACCGAATCGCCGTCGATGCGTGCTCTCCTGGCCGTGGTGCTGGGCGTCGCAGCCTCGGGCGTCGTCGGCTCCAAGGAGCGGCATCATCTGGACGGGTTGCCGGCGTACCATTACAATGCGCCCATCAAGGTGGAATGCATGAATCGAAGCTCGTCAGTACAAGGCCGAGACGTGGACCAAACGGGTGGGAAGCAAGGCGTTGGCGTCTAACCTGTCTGCTGCAGCGAAACGGGCGAACACGTGGAACTCTCCAACCACGACATCGAATGGGTGCCGTTCCCCATCTGCAACGAGACGGGCAAGCCGCTCGAATTCCACTACGGCTACGAGACCGAGGTCAACTGCACGCTCGACTTCATCTCGGACCCCTTCTTCCACGTGCTCGAGTTCTACATCCACAGCGACGCGCCCATGTCGTGCCGGCTGCCCGCGCGGCCGCCCGCCGAGGTGGAGATTGTCGGCGAGACGCCGCCGGCCCAGGAGTACATCCCGCTCGTCTTCGCGCTGGCCGGCACGCTGCAGATGAGCCACATGCACATCAGCACGCACATGAACGTGCTGCTGCACAGCATGCCCAAGCACCACCTGCGCCCGCACGACAGCGGCGTGCTCGACTCGGCCATTGCCTACAGCACCAGCCCGCTGAGCCACATGGAGGGCACGCAGACGGCGCGCGTCATCCCGGGCGAGCCGCTGCCCCTGAGCTTCTCGGTGCGCTGGTTCCCGACGCCGCAGCTGCCCAAGACGGAGGGCAGGGTGGAGTGGCGGGGGCTGGGCGCCCACGTCTACGCCCGGAGCGTCTTCTACAGCCTCGTGTCCTTTGCGGCGGGCGCGGCCGTGGCCGGGCTGTACACGCTCGGCGTTGTCCTGCCCCGGAGACTCCGGGGGCGGTCGATGGGGGCTGCCACGCCGCTTGGGTACGGGCTGGGTGGCGGCGGTGTGGGAAATGGCTGGGGGTATTCGAAGAGGAGGGATTGATGGGCCTTTTTTTTCTTCTTTTTTTTTCTTTTTTTTTCTTTTCTTTTTCTGTTCTTCTTCTTCTTCTTCTTCTTCTTTTGGGCGCGGCTTGTATGAGATATGAAGCGGCAGGCATGGAAACTGCGCGTCTGTGGGAAATCTGCTAGCTCTTGTTTTGCGCAATAGACCAAGGGGATGGACGGACAGCGGGAGGACGGACAGCGGGAGACGGCAACAATCCTGGTCTGCTCCGTCCAGGCCAGTTTCGACTACAGAACAGTTCAACAGCATAACGCTGGAACATGAGATAAGCGTACACAACCCGCAGCCGAGGTGACGAAATTGGCCCCGGAAACGTCCCAGCCCAAGTAGCAAAAAAGGCATTGACGCGACAAGACGCGACCGGCACCGAAAGAGGCACACGTGCCACGTAGCGTGTTTCCACATCCAGGGCGTCATGCCGTCCGCTCCCCCCCCCCCCCCCCCCCCCCCCCCCCCCCCCCCCCCCCCCCCCGGTCCTCTCGAGAACAGACGCCGGCCGCCCGTCTAGCGTGGTGTCGGGCTCGGCTGCAGACGGGACAGCAGCCGCGCGTACATGTCGATGGCCATGACGGCCGCTTCGGGAAGGGGTCAGTCCGCCGGGTGATTCTGTTTTTTTTTTTTTCCCCAAGAAGAGAAGAGAAGGAAAATCAAGTCACGATGCGGCACTCACGAATCACGCAAAAGGGCAGGTACGTGCCCCAGAACAACATCCCCCACTGCTCGGCACGAACGCGCCCCGGGCCCATGTGCCAGATGTCGCAGCAGCAGGCCAGCGCGCCCATGAAGGTGACGCACGCGTAGGCAAGCCCGGCCAGCTCGGTCGGGCCGGACGGGCGGGCGCGCGGGAGCCGGGCGACGAGGTACACCGTCAGGGGCAGCTGGACGAGGCCCTCGACGTAGAGGAAGCCGTGGAACCAGGGCTCGTGGGCAAGCGAGGCAAAGTAGGGATCGCCCGAGTAGGCGGCCCACCAGGTGCGGAGGGCGAGGAGGCCGTGGAGGGGCGACGAGGGCGGGTGCCAGAGGGGTTTGGGGAGGAGCGGCGGGAGGTCGAGGACTGCAGCGTGTCAGGTTTGCCTCTTTTTTTTTTTTTTTTTTTTTTTTTTTTTTTTTTTTGG
>SRPV01000212.1:0-28574 GCA_018360135.1 Claviceps sorghi | reverse complement strand
TTGTTTTGACGGGAAACAATTCGTGACAATAATGAACTGGTGCCGGCTACGTGTTGTAAACGAGAGCCACGATGAGGGTTGGGATGGTTCTCGACGCACTGGCGGTTCCAACGTCCCGTCCGTTTGATGTCAAGTTCAAGTGTTCAACGGCGCATCGATAATGATCAGTCGCCATCGAATCGACTGACTGTCCATGCCCGGTCGTTATTGGTCATGCATACCATTTTGCGGGTCGCGCTCAGCCGGCTGGAAACAAAGTCGCTCTGTGCAGTGTGCGCTCTCTGTGCGGGGCAGACACCAACCACGCATAGAGTTGGTGACGACATTGCAGGGTTCTGATTGGCTCTTTTGTCTGTCTGGTGTTTCCTGTATCTGGGTTATAAGTCACAGCATGAGTTGCAACCAGTCAACCTCAACCAACCACTTAGGGAACTCGCACTGGCGAGCATCTTCGGTATGATCTCGTCTGTACACTCTGCGCCTTGGACCTGAACTACGCCTTTAGACCCGACCTGGCGGTAAGCTCTATGCTCACGTTTGGCGCAACGGGATACACATCACATACACACTGTAAATACTATCAAGCATGGTATTATAGTCTGGGGCGCAGTTCGACTGATCGATCCACTTGGTTCATCTAGCACAATCGTTCTTTCCATCAGTTTGGTGCAGCTAACTAAATTTGACCAAGTTCACGTGACCATCTACCGTGATGTCATTCATTTAAACACGAACTCAATCGCTCTATTCGTATTGAACGTTATATCCATCCCGGCCGGCAGCTCTTCAGTTAAAGGGCACGGCGCAAAACACTTCCATATTAGCACATATCATCTCAATCTCAATTGAAGTAACGCATGATTGTTTGTTGCGAATTTTGTGAAAACTGGCTCAAGAGCGGCATCGGGTCCACGTTTGCCGTCGTGAGCAGCGACTTTGCAGCAGAGGCTACTCTGCTGGCGGTCTGTCCTTGTATGGATTCGACTTCTAGAGCCTGTACGACGGAAAGAAAGACTTTGCTCGCTTGATTGAGAATAATGTGATTTTGTCTGAATCAAATGGGGAAAAAGTCACACACGCACACGCACGCACAAGAGTTAGTCACAGTCTTCAGGTTAGGAGGACGAAAGCTTGACATCAACTCACTGATCAATCAATTCAGCCAGGTACGCATATGCGTATGGAGCTGCTTCTTCATCGTTGATGACAGGAAGCGTGTCCACCCATTGGGCAATCACGGCTTGAGGATCCACGACGTTGCTAGCATTGTAATGCAAGATTTTGGCAATAGCAGCACATGCATTTTCTGTAGCGTAAACGTTTTCCTCGCTTCGAGCATCCGGTACTTGAGTTACCCGAAGCAAGTACGGCACTGATCCGCCCAAAAATTGCGTCCAGGCCGCTCCCCCGTGGTGGGCCGCGACTCCGATACCATATGCAGCGGCCTGGCGTATTGCCGCAGATGAATCTTGGCAACCATCGAGCAAAGGTTGCGTAATATAATTGGCATATCGATGACTTTCCGGGCCGCAGTATTCAAGTACGTCGTCGATAATGCAAAGCCCCCACTGTCTCTGTGTAGGATCCGGGGACGTGAGGAAGCCTTCATATGTCGCCATTAACCTTTCCCATGCTGGAAGGAACGCCGCGCCATGATTCTTGAAGATGGAGTGGAATGCCTTGTTCATATCTGACAATAAAGTCTGATCGTCTTCGATTTCTCTTTCGATCTCTTCCGCTTCGTCCTCAACGTCATCAGCTGTGGCTCCTTCCTTATCTTCTGCCCGCTGGAGAACTCTATTTTGGTAGTCCTCAATCGTCGAAAGAACAGAGTCAATGAAGCCATTCATATGAGCAGCGCTGAGGCAATCTTTCCCAACAACCTCCACAGATTCGTAAAAGCATTGAAACATCTCAGCGAGCGTTTCGATCGACGGTTCAGCGCTGAGTACTTCCAAGAGCTTTCCGACAGTAGCTGTCCAGAGACCCGCTAACTCGTTGGAAGGGCATCCGTAGGCCTTTTTATACGAGCTGAGTAGTTGTGGAACAAGCTTGGCTGAGATATACCGGACCGGATCATGAAAGAAGAAGGCAAGACCTGGCAGAGCAATCTTCTCCATGATATTGGCTACAAAGGGCGCAAAGGCAGCCTCGAGAACCTGTGCGTATACAACAAGCAGCTCAATAGCCATATGCTTGTCATCCATAGTGCTTGTCCGAATGCCAATCATCTTTCCTTTGAGAGGAACAAACTCCCAACCATCTTCACCGTTCATTTGGTCAACCTGTTCATCATCTTCCAGCAACTGTATGTCAGCTTTTGCCATGGCTAGTTCTAGAAGAGGAGGCATGACATTTTCCAGGAAGGGAACAAAGTCGGAGCCCATAACACGGCACATGCGGCCCCAGCAGTGCATCAAATACTGAGCCTGGGGATCATCTGCGTCGGTAATGTTGGCTTGAATGTTGGCTAAAAGGTTGACAAGAGTCATCGCATCTTGGCCCAGCCGGTCTCGACCGACAGCCAAAGCTATGAGAGTGGCACATTCCATAGCCTTTCCACGTAGCAGTTGGTATTCCTTCTCACTCTGATTTCGAAGCACGTTGACGAGAAGCGGCATAAGGGTATCATAGTACTTGGAAAATGCCGCTTGGGCAGCATCGGCAATCGTGGCAATGGTAGACAAGGCCTGTTCCTGTACGTACCGCTTGTCACTCTGAAGGAGTTGGAAAAGATGTGCCAGGAGATCGTCGAGGTAAGGCTCAAGAATCGACTTTTCGGCCTCTTCACAAAAGTTAACAAGGGCCGCTGCTGCATGAGATTTGACACGGGCCTCCGGCGAGTTGAGTACAGGGACAACAGCCTTGAGAACTCGATCGTAAAAGTCTGTTTGCATCTTCGGCGCAAAATCTGTGCTCATTTGGCCTAGTGCGTTACATCCCGCCCAACGAACGCGGGGATGAGCGTCTTGCAAGGCCGGAATGACCAAATCGAGTACTTGGCTCAATTCACTGATCATCAGATCACGACAGCCTTCAGAGATGGCCGAAATTGCCATGAGCGCGGCATGTCGATCTCGCCAAGCCATAGAATTCATCATTCTTGGAAGCCAATTGAACGTCGGGGCTAGGATTGTCTGGCCGCCTAGCTTGTTTGCAAGGCGATCCATGGTCTGCTCGCCCGCCACATGATTCTGGTCGCTTTCATCTTGATCGAGCTAGAGAAACATGTCAGCGAAAGGGGCTTGATCAATCTTGTCGGTCGAGTGACCAGTGGTATTTTCTCACATCATCTGAGGCCAACCATTCTGCAGCATCGTCATCATCTTCTCCCAAATCAGTCATCAGGCTCAGACATTGGGTTATCATATCATTCGTGTATGATGGATCTTTCCGGCACATGGAAGGCGCGTAGTCGGCGAAGGTGGCCATGAGCTCGAGCGCATTCTGACGGCATATGCTATCAAGCTCTTTATCTTGAATAACGGACACACTGAATTGCACGAGGTTTTGAAAAAGCTGCTTAAACATCTTGGGAGCCGTCTCCGCCAAGTCGATCAATGCTAATAGCGCTTTGCTTAAGTCGTCGGAATCTTGGGAATCTTTAATTGGAGGGAGGATGTTGAGAACATCGGGGATCAGGGAGTAATATCTAGTTTGGGACTTTTTGCTGATAGTGCTGAAAAAGGATGAAAATGCCTCCATGGCCGCTAGACGGACCTTTTTTATCATTAACGTCCATCTTCTTATTGAAACAGAAAGGAGGATAAGACGGAAGGTTTAAGAAGCGGATTTATGAAAGGCATACCGTAACGGCATCATCCTGAAAGCCCCTTTGAAATGCTTGCAGAACTGTTTCTTCATGTTGTTTCTCGATGATTCCCGGCGTCGTCTTGAAAACGCGAAATGCATTTTCTCGCTTTTCCACTTCCGGTGCTTGGCTCAGCTGAAAGAGAACACCAAGCAATTCAGGCCAAGAATCATCTGTCCGAGCAGCAAATATGTTAGTGGCGAAGAAAAAAAAAATGGCTACTGCCATGCTTCCCGAGTACGTACTGTTGTCTGTGTACTGCCTCGCAACCTCTGCAACAGCGTCACTGATCTTATTCCGAACCGTACGGTCCGACTCATTCGTGAGAGTTTCCAACAATTTTTGACGAATGACGATAGCCTGATCCTTTGCTAGCGAGTAGAACATGTCCACATTGTTTCTTGCTTCTATCTTGCGCGTTTTGGAGGCGATTCGTCGAAAAATGACCGCAGCAAAAGATCGAGCCTACATTCGTAGTGTTAAACCCACACGTTGACCAGAAACCGGCCGTGTCTGAGTCGAACCACGGGCAACGTGGCATTAGGTATGACGTACGGCATTGTCCCCAGCACCTTGAATTTGCTCAGCAAGTCCCACTAGAAGCACTTCTGGTCGGTTACCAGTCCAGTTGTTCTGAAGATGTTCCTCGGCTCGAGATCGTGTGGCATTATCTGCGGACTGGAGCGCTTGCAGAAGCTGTGTCAGCTCAGCGTGCACCTCAGCGGATAGCAGAGACATTATTGCGGCGGCTGGGCGGTATTAACGCCGTGCTGCCCAAAGTTGTCTCGTTGTTTATGGCGGTCTGTGGCGAAGCGTGGAGGCAGGTAGTAGAATCGCAAAGTCGGGCTCTGTCGTCAAGAGAATAAAAATCGAGTTCAAATCCTGCTCCCTCAAAAGTTGCCTTTTGGTGTGCGAGCCAAAGTGGGGGAGGGGAAAATGGACTGGGCAGCTGGACTAAACTTTTAGGAAGGCCGCTTTTTGAGGTCTAGAGGGGACCCTAGTCGCGTTGGGGACAAGTGGATGTAGTAGAGTCCTTTAGACGATTTTACAAGTCCATTTAAGTAAATCGCCCAGGAAATATTTGTTCTGTTATAAATAGTATTTTATCTACTTTGTATTGCATACTAACACTGCATGTGTGAGGACTTAATTATTTTAGGCACGACGCGCAGTGCTTGAGCAGTGATTTAGTGCAGTGGCGTAGAACTAATAAGCAACTGGTAAGCAATAGCTTTACCTTCTGTAATAACTAAACGAATCCTTTTCGCAGAAACAGAGTTGGTAATCATTAATACAGTCCCTGTTAGATTTTTTATACACAACACGCTTTTACACGTTTACCTACCTATATAGAAGGAGATTAAAGACGTAGTTTTTAATAGTAGCATTACTAATGTAGTTCTATTAAATATAGCGTCTGCTCTCTAGAAAAGCAAGTACTTGTTGATAAAGTTTTAGTCTCCTACAACCCTTGCTAATTGTTACCCCGAGATCACGTGTACTCGGCTATTAAAGAGCGGGACTCAGCAGGGCTTGTAGCTGCGTAAAATCACTTCACGAATACTCTGTAGAGTATCTGCAGGTTGCAGTCTACCCCTACCGCGCATTGTCCACAGGCTTGCAGCCCCGTGCCAAGTCACGTGTACTCGGTTGCTAGGGAGCAGTACTAGTGTATTTGCGAAAATAAAAAAGCACAGAGGGGATAGACTGTAGCTGCTCAATTTCTTACCAAGATGTACATGGACTCAAATTTGTCCTCGCTGTCCCTCTAAGGCTGGTTCGGTGTCCACGATCTCTTTTCCGTCGACTCTTAATCATCCTTAGCTTTGCAGTATTGAATGCAGGGGCAGAGGCTCTCAGAAAGTGGATGCACAATGGGGCGGTGCCTTGCTCTGCGATCCAGTCCGCTTCGTACTGGATAACAGTGGGCCGTCAGTAATTCCGAAACTTCTCACACCAAAAATTCTTGTATGGCAAAATGCTCGGAATTGCCATGACCCACTTTATTTTGTGGAGTGTTTTGAGTTTCCCTTGATCAAAACTGAAAAGAGACCCAGGCATACTTCGAGGAAGGGGGCGGGTTAGAAAAGGGGCGGGCGGCTGCCAAAATCGTCTGGGCGAGCACACAAGAATGTTTGTGCAACAGTTTGCTGACCAATGGTGGCTTGTCCTTTCCGCCAAGTGCCGGAGACGTCTACGATACCCATCTTGCGATTCTGAGAGCCGTAGCTTGCATGTACCCGTAGCGCACTGGTATTGCCGCGTTCTTCCATCGGGCAACAACCTGCAAGGCGTTCCTTCCACTAGGGCACCTGCGGGACGTAAGTGAGAGAGGCCTGGGTAGGTAGGTACTTAAGTAGGTAGGTATCTAGCAGGTAGTACTTAGGTGCTTATGGGCCGGGGTGTCGAGGCAAGCACGAAAAATGGTGAATGCTAGGGACGAGCAATGCCCCCAGAGGTACTTCGGCGTTTCCGCCCCTGAGGTACTGTCGGTGCCTTGGCATCCAACCATCCAACCCAACGTGTGGTCCTTCCAAGTGTTAGCTCGTATTGGAACCCCATGCTCAAGCAATCTCAGTCACAGCCACCATCTCGCCACTGGACTGATCGTTACCCACACGCACCCTCTACCTTGCCAACAAGTCCCATCCCCGTGCTGTCCCAGATGTGTCTTTTCCTCCCTCGCTTCTCGCCTTTCGCCTTTTCCTCTCCAACTAACAGAAAAGGGGAACAGCAACTGGTGCCTCAACACGCGTTCACGGCCTCGTAAACGCATATTTTCTCACTCTTTCAATTGCGTCTTCTCCCTTATTCTCATTCACTCTTTTTAAAAGATCTGTGTCTTGGCATTTGACTTGCATCACTCGTTATTCGTTAACGAAGCTCATCTACAACGAGGCCACGAAAAGTTCAGCACCTCGTTCGTCGTGCACTTGGCCACTCCTCGCTGCGCTCTACTGCCCTCGGCGGATGCTTGGCCATCCAAAGTTTGCGGCATTCCTCCATCAATCAGTTCTGCAGTGATCACGCATGGCATTTCTCGGCTAGAGTGACACGCTGGCTACAATGTCGGGTTATCCGGGCGGTCACAACGACCGTTACGATGATGGCTACGGCCATCAGGGCGACGGCCATCACAATGGTGATTCTTACTACCAAGACGACCAATACTACGACAATGGATACGATGCCCGTGGTGCGTCTGGTGCACAAGGCGCACACGGTGGAGAAGGATTTTATGACGAATCGTACGTTCTGTCTTCTTTGCCCTTTCAACTTTCCAGCTCGCTTCTAACCCCTTTTGTAGTGGATATTACAATGCAGATCCAAACAATCCTTATCACCAAGATGGGGGCTACTACGATGGTCATGATCAGTATCAGGACGAACTCTACAATGGCCAAGGTGGCTACTACGACCAGGACTATCAACAGGGATATGGTGCTCAAGGTGGACGGCATGGCTCTGAGGAAGATTCCGAGACGTTCAGTGATTTCACAATGAGATCTGACATGGCTCGAGCTGCCGAAATGGACTATTATGGTCGTGGTGATGAGCGCAACAGTTATGGCGACGGTCAGCGTGGATACCGACCTCCCTCGTCACAAATTTCCTATGGTGGCAATCGGTCCTCTGGTGCATCAACGCCTAATTATGGCATGGACTACGGCAATGTACTGCCAGCTGGACAACGCTCAAAGGAGCCCTATCCTGCATGGACATCGGACGCCCAGATTCCCCTATCGAAAGAGGAAATCGAAGACATATTCTTGGACCTGACAGGCAAGTTTGGTTTCCAGCGAGACAGCATGAGGAATATGTACGACCATCTCATGACACTTCTTGACTCTCGCGCTTCTCGTATGACTCCAAATCAAGCTTTACTCTCCCTTCATGCCGACTATATCGGCGGAGACAATGCCAATTATCGAAAATGGTACTTTGCCGCTCATCTGGACTTGGATGACGCTGTTGGTTTTTCGAACAGTAAGACCAAGGGATTACGACGCAAGGCCAAAAACAAGAAGAAGAAGAAGAATGCCGACGACAATACCAACGAGGCCGAGGCACTCCAAGATTTGGAAGGCGATGATAGCCTCGAGGCTGCGGAGTTTCGCTGGAAAACCCGGATGAATCGCATGTCCCAACATGACCGAGTCCGGCAGATCGCCCTATACTTGCTTTGCTGGGGAGAAGCAAACCAAGTGCGCTTTATGCCGGAGTGTTTATGCTTCATCTTCAAGTGTGCTGATGATTATCTAAACTCTCCGGCATGCCAAGCTCTGGTTGAACCAGTTGACGAATTCACGTTCTTGAATAATGTCATCACACCCCTGTACCAATATGTTCGCGACCAAGGCTACGAAATCCTTAATGGTGTATACGTGCGCCGTGAGCGAGACCACAAACACATCATTGGTTACGACGATTGCAACCAACTCTTCTGGTATCCCGAGGGTATCGAGCGTATTGTGTTGCAGGACAAAAGCAAGCTTGTCGACGTTACTCCTGCTGAGCGTTATGCGAAGCTCAAAGACGTCAATTGGAAAAAATGCTTCTTCAAAACTTACAAGGAGACAAGGTCCTGGTTCCATCTTTTGGTCAACTTCAATCGAATCTGGATCATTCATCTGACGATGTTCTGGTTCTACACCTCTCACAACGCCCCGTCAATCATCTACGGCCCAACATATCAGCAGCAACTGAATCAGCAGCCAGCAGCATCTACGCATCTCGCCGCTGTGTCAATTGGTGGCGGCATTGCGTCGCTTATTCAAGTCCTGGCTACTTTGGCGGAGTGGGCGTACGTGCCACGTCGGTGGGCTGGAGCACAGCACCTGACAAAACGGCTTTTTGTTCTGCTTCTCATCCTTGCTCTCAATGTTGCACCCGTGGTGAAGGTCCTTATGTTTCCTACAAAGTTGAAGGGTGCCAACCCTCTCGATATTGACTTTATCATCGGCATCGTCAATTTTATCATTGCTGTCATCACCTTCTTGTTCTTTTCATTCATGCCTCTCGGCGGTCTGTTCGGCAACTATCTGACAAAGAATTCGCGACAGTATGTTGCTAGTCAAACATTCACGGCTAGCTGGCCGCGACTCAAAGGCAATGATATGGCAATGTCGTTTGGTCTGTGGTTGACAGTCTTTGGTGCCAAGTTTGGAGAGTCTTATGTGTACCTGACTCTTTCGTTTCGAGACGTCATTCGGTACCTTTCCATCTTTTCTCCCCCTTGTCTAGGTGATAAAATGATCGGGAAAATTCTATGCAAAAATCACAACTATGTTCTCCTTGGTCTGATGGCCTTTACCGACTTGATTTTTTTCTTCTTGGATACTTATCTCTTTTACGTTCTCCTCAACACTATTTTTTCAATCGCCCGGTCATTCTACATCGGCTCTTCTATATGGACACCGTGGAGAAATATTTTCTCTCGCCTTCCAAAACGTATTTACTCCAAAGTCCTAGCAACGACAGACATGGAGATCAAGTACAAGCCAAAAGTTTTAATCTCGCAAGTTTGGAATGCTATCGTTATTTCAATGTATCGCGAGCATCTGTTGGCTATAGATCATGTGCAAAAGCTGCTCTATCATCAAGTACCTTCTGAACAGGAAGGGAAAAGAACTCTGAGGGCTCCTACTTTCTTCGTTTCTCAAGAAGATCACTCGTTCAAGACCGAGTTCTTTCCAAGCCAGAGCGAGGCGGAGCGTCGAATCTCGTTTTTTGCTCAATCTTTATCCACGCCGATACCAGAGCCACTCCCGGTTGATAACATGCCGACCTTCACAGTCATGATTCCTCACTATAGCGAGCGAATTCTTCTTTCGCTTCGAGAAATCATTCGTGAGGATGAACCATATTCTCGCGTTACTCTTTTGGAATACCTGAAGCAACTGCATCCGCATGAGTGGGACTGTTTTGTCAAAGATACCAAGATCCTTGCCGACGAGACTGCACAAATGAATGGGGAACCGGAGAAGAACGAGAAGGATACAGCAAAGAGCAAGATTGATGATCTTCCTTTTTACTGCATCGGCTTCAAGTCATCTGCCCCTGAGTATACGCTGCGAACAAGAATCTGGGCATCACTACGGTCACAGACTTTGTATCGCACTATATCTGGCTTCATGAATTACAGCAGAGCGATAAAGTTGTTATACAGAGTCGAAAATCCCGAAGTCGTGCAAATGTTTGGCGGCAACTCAGACAAACTCGAACGAGAGTTGGAACGAATGGCGCGTCGGAAGTTCAAGATCGTTGTCTCAATGCAGCGCTATTCCAAATTCAACAAAGAAGAAATGGAGAATGCTGAGTTTCTGTTGCGAGCTTATCCCGACCTTCAAATCGCATATCTGGATGAGGAGCCTCCCTTGGCAGAAGGCGAAGAACCACGACTATACTCGGCACTCGTTGACGGCCATTCGGAAATCATGGAGAACGGAATGCGACGACCCAAGTTCAGGATTCAACTTTCTGGCAATCCCGTCCTGGGTGATGGAAAATCCGACAATCAGAATCACTCGTTGATCTTCTATCGCGGAGAGTACATCCAGCTAATTGACGCCAATCAGGATAACTACTTGGAGGAATGTCTTAAAATTCGAAGTGTATTGGCCGAATTTGAAGAAATGAAAACGGACAACGTATCTCCATACACGCCAGGCGTGAAGAATGAAGTGCGAACACCCGTGGCCATTCTCGGCGCAAGAGAATACATTTTCTCCGAAAATATTGGTATCCTGGGTGATGTTGCTGCAGGCAAGGAACAGACGTTCGGTACTTTGTTCGCCAGAACATTGGCGCAAATAGGAGGCAAGCTTCATTACGGCCATCCTGATTTCCTTAATGGAATTTTCATGACGACACGCGGCGGTGTGTCGAAGGCCCAGAAAGGTCTGCACTTGAACGAAGATATTTTTGCCGGTATGACTGCCATTCTTCGTGGCGGGCGCATCAAGCATTGCGAGTATTATCAATGTGGCAAGGGCCGTGATTTGGGTTTCGGGTCGATTCTTAACTTCACAACCAAGATCGGAACTGGTATGGGCGAGCAAATGCTTTCTCGCGAGTACTATTACCTTGGCACACAGCTGCCGCTGGACAGATTTTTGTCCTTCTACTACGCGCATCCAGGTTTCCACGTCAACAACATGTTCATTATGCTGTCGGTGCAGCTGTTCATGCTTTGCTTGTTGAACTTTGGCGCTTTCAGGCACGAGACTATACCGTGTGACTACAACCCGGATAAACCGCCGACGGATCCTCTTTATCCCACGGGTTGCGCAAACACTGATGCGGTCATGCAATGGGTGCAGCGCAGCATCTTCTCCATTTTCTTTGTTTTTTTCCTGTCATTTGTACCTCTGCTTGTGCAGGAACTAACGGAGAGAGGCGTCTGGCGCGCCCTTGTGCGATTTTTGAAGCAATTCTTCTCGCTGTCTCTATTCTTCGAAGTGTTTGTTTGCCAGATTTACGCGAACTCTGTGCAACAGGATCTTTCATTTGGAGGCGCTCGTTATATTGGTACTGGGCGTGGCTTCGCCACGGCTCGCATCCCCTTTGGTGTCCTGTACTCACGTTTCGCCGGTCCCTCGATTTACTTCGGCGCACGGTTGTTGATGATTCTCCTCTTCGCTACCGTAACGGCATGGCAAGCCGCCCTGACCTACTTCTGGATTACTCTCCTAGGCCTTACGATTTCTCCCTTTCTTTACAACCCGCACCAATTTGCGTGGAACGACTTCTTCATTGACTATCGGGACTTCCTGCGATGGTTATCTCGTGGCAACTCAAGAAGCCACGGTCAGTCTTGGATTGCCTTCTGCCGACTATCCCGGACAAGAACTACTGGATACAAGCGAAAAGCACTCGGGGATGCTTCTGCAAAAATGTCAGCCGATGTTCCACGAGCTGCTATTGCCAATATCTTCTTCACTGAAATCTTGTCTCCATTATTACAAGTTGTCTGGACACTTGTACCATACCTGTTTATCAACGCCCAGACTGGTGTGAACAAGGACAACAACACAGACAACCAGAAGTACGCCGAGGCAACTTCAGCCTTGGTCCGAGTACTTGTCATAGCCCTGGCACCAATTGGGGTCAATGCAGGAGTACTTGCTGCCATGTTTGGTATGGCCTGCTGCATGGGTCCTATTCTCAGCATGTGCTGCAAGAAATTCGGCAGCGTTTTGGCCGCCATAGCTCACGGAATTGCCGCTGTTTTCATGTTGATATCGTTTGAAGGCATGTTCTTCTTGGAAGGCTTGAATTTTGCCCGTACATTGGCCGGCATGATCGCCGTCATTTCCATTCAACGCTTCATCTTCAAATTGATCGTGGCGGTTGCACTCACGCGAGAGATGAAGACGGATCAGGCCAACATCGCATTTTGGACCGGTAAATGGTACTCGATGGGCTGGCATTCGCTCTCACAGCCCGCCCGTGAATTCTTGTGCAAAATTACTGAGCTTAGCATGTTTGGCGCCGACTTCATCCTCGGGCACTGGCTTTTGTTCATGATGTTGCCCGTCGTTCTCGTTCCGCAGGTTGACAAACTTCACTCGACGATGTTGTTCTGGCTCAAACCCAGGTATGTTGGCTGGCTAACTTGACTTTTGGAATCCGCTAACCATGTGATAGTCAACAAATTCGTCCTCCCATCTACTCGATGAAGCAGTCAAAGCTTCGACGCAGACGTGTTGTTCGCTACGCCGTTCTCTACTTTTTCTTGTTCATCGTTTTCGTTGCGTTGATCGCCGGTCCTGTTGCCCTGAAAAAGGTGCTCAAGGAGTCGAATTTCAAAAGTTTCTACAACATGCTCAACTTGAAGGGCGCCATCGGGCCATTAATGCAGCCAAACTTCCTGAACCATGACGACACGCAAGCCAGCAGCGAAACAGGGACAGGTGCCGCTACCTACACTTACCCGGCTGGCTTTGGTCCTACAACAGCTACTCCCGCTGCGTCACCATGAGTTCTCACAGTTTGAGCCGACTGCCTGCTGCCACGACGTGACAGGTTGTTCATCATGCACCAAAACTGTAGGGTTTGGTATCAAGCAAATAATAGCCCTCGGGTCCTCTGGGGCACTCTTCTTTCAAGTCAGTAGGCATACTTTACGTAGTTTAAAATAAGGTTCAGGTTGTTTTACGTTTACGCTTAGTTTTTATAAAGATTGTTTGTTCCTAGGACGGTGTTTAATTCTAATTTTCTTCCGTCCGGCCTGTCAGCTATGTAAATTACAAGTTATTGTGGTGTTATATGATGTACATGTGCAAATCTATCCATACTTCAAATATATCTTTATGAGCAGGTTCTAGTTTCAGCGTATAGAGATTCAATATAGCTTTATGCCAATGGGTTATTCTCTAGGCTGTTGGAGGTGTCATAAGTCTTGACAAGGAATGCTCATAGCATTTATTCAAAACATTTATTACACGAGTCGGTACCTGCAATACAAATTCTCATATTAGAGTAAAGGGCTACTAATGTGAAATATGCTATTGTTCCTTCAAGAGCATAAACATTTGAATTGCCATTTGCTTCCATTAGCACTGCGTCCACGGAATGCTGGATTACATGATAAGGCGCATTAGCTTCAAAGGATGTTATGTTTTGGTGTTACGACAAAGGTACGTCTGCTGTATCCTGCAGAGAGCTATTTCGTCAAAAACGCCTCCTCTTAAATCTTATTCTTACAGGCGTAGTCACGTGAGGTCTTAGGTACCTAGGTAGGTACTAGTAGGTACTTAGGTCAAGTGGGTAGGTATCTAAAGTACCTAGGTACCTAGGTAGTTTGGTACACTAAAAGTCAGGAGACTTAAAAGATGACGATAGGCCGGATAACAAAGGATAGCAAAAAGGCCCAACCAGGCACCAAAATTCGTAGTATTATGAGGGTTGTTCTAGCTAATATTCTTCCTCAGAGCTAACCTTCTTTTATCTCTGTTTTTCCCTCACGGCGAAGCCCCACCTTTTCCAGGAGGGTCAGTCCCTCCCTCAACAGACTACAGATAACGTGAGAGAGAGCCTTTATAGTGGAGCAACTCTCCCTTATCTACTCCCTCTTTCTGAAGAAACTCATCGTCGCACTGCAATCAACAAACGCCCGTAACCTCAGTCACATTCGATCAGTCACCATCACATCACATGTCGCCGTACGTGTTGAAGCACCGTCAAAATCACGACACGATCGCGGCCTTTTCTCATGGACATTGAATCGTTCCAAACAAAGCTCAGCCACGGGCTGCAGCAAGCGATGTCGGCATTCCAAAAAGTTCCCGGTTCCGCAGTGCTCTTAAGATATATCCGCTCGAGCTACCAAAACGACCCCGTGCGGTCTGCCATTGAACTCATATTGATCTTGTTCTTCATACGTTATCTATTATCGCCATCATACTCAACCCACAAGCAGAATTTCGTGAAACTCAGAGAAGATGTCTGTTCTGTCCCATCTCAACGGCTGTTTCTGCGCAATAGTCCTCGCGACGCGACGCCTTTCAAATTTCAATGACTTCTTTGGCTGATTCAAAATATTTCACCCAGGAGATTGATGAACTGGTTGACGAATGGGTTCCAGAACCACTCGTCTCTGAGAAAACTGCTCTCGAAGAAGCAGAAAGTGAGAAGCTCCCGGTCATTGTCGGGTACGTACTGCGTAATGGCTTGACAAATGACTTCGCGTTTTACACACATGAAACAAAGGTCGTCTGACCTCCCTTGGACTTTTTCTCAATGCCAATCGCATTTATAAAGGGCTGTCTCGTGGCATCGTACTGATTCATGAACTTGAGAACAGGCCCACGGGACCCAAAGTAAAATTGTCGAGCGGCCGAACCGTCACGAACCTTGCGTCGTACAACTTTTACAACTTCAACGCCAATGAACAGCTAAAGGAGAAGGCTATTCAGACTCTGCGGACTTATGGCGTTGGACCGTGTGGCCCTCCGCAATTCTACGGCACCCAGGATGTTCATGTGAAGGCTGAAACCGATATAGCTGATTTTCTCGGCAGCGAAGCTTGCATCGTGTATACGCAGGCCTTTTCTACTGTGACCAGTGTCATACCTGCTTTCTGTAAGCGGGGTGACGTGATCATCGCGGACGAAGCCGCCAACTATTCGATTCGAAAAGGTCTCCAAGCCTCTCGAAGCAATATCAAATGGTTCAAGCATGGTGACATGGAAGATTTGGAGCGGGTCATGAAGTCGGTTGCAGTTGAGCAGACCAAAGGCAGAAAGCTCACTCGGCGATTTGTCGTCACAGAGGGTCTCTTTGAAACATGCGGGGATATCACAGATCTCCCAAGACTCGTGGAGCTCAAGGAAAAGTACAAGTTTCGCATCATTCTGGACGAAACCTGGTCTTTTGGAGTGCTTGGACGAACTGGCCGTGGGCTGACAGAATCTCAAAACGTTGATCCTCAACAAGTCGACATGATAGTAGGCTCCCTCTCGGGTCCGCTTTGTGCTGGTGGTGGCTTCTGTGCTGGCGCAAAAGATGTCGTTGAGCACCAGCGAATTACATCCTCCGCTTATACTTACTCAGCTGCCCTTCCAGCCATGCTGGCCATGGCAGCAAGCGAAACGGTCCATCTCCTTCAATCGAGTCCAGATATTCTCACTCAATGTCGAGAAAACATCAAAGCCATGAGATCGCAGCTTGATCCCCGAAGCGAATGGGTTATATGTACCAGTGCTCCGGAAAATCCCGTCATGTTAGTTGTGCTGAAGCCCGAGGTCATTGCGGCCAGGAAGCTTGGACTCGACGACCAGGAGCGCATCCTGCTGGACTGTGTCGATGAGGTACGACTCTTGCCATTCGTTATTCATGATAACGTGACCCGATGAGGTGGTGTAAACTGTTCAACTAATGCAAAATAGTGTCTTGTTAACAACGTTCTTATCGCGAAACTCAAGACGAGGCCATATGCTCACACAATTGCGGCGCGAGACGGCAAATGGGTTGCCCAACCGGCGCTCAAGGTTTGCATTACATCTGCTCTATCCAAAAAGGACATTGAGAAAGCCGGCACCGTCATAAGGCATGCCATTACAAAGGTCATGGCTCGCAAAAATGGCAGCAAGACGAGCTAAAAAAAAAAAAAAAAAAAAAAAAATCCTTTGTATGAATGAAATATGCCTTCTGCCTTGACCGCGCCAACCTGCCGCCGACTTGGTCGGCATACAGGTGACAGGAGCCAGAATCAGAGGGTTTTTTTTTTTTCTGTCTTTCGAGATTTTATTCCTACAGCAGGTGCCAGGTCTGTTAGCCCTAAACATATTAATTTGTAATACATGAGTGGTTGAAAGAGCTTTCCAGAGGGTTCAAGGCACTCTCAGAGTATTCACTCCAACACATGTGGTGGGTTCGCGATTGGTGGGTCTTGAAGCTATTCGCTCTTGCAAACCGACTACACCAACTTGCAGCGCCTCGAGTGTACCATAGCAACTATATACATATGTGTGTATTGTGTATATTGTATCATAATTCTGGGTTGATCAAAGCCGTTCCGCATCTAGCATGCCGTTTGGAAGAGTTACATGTTGTTTTGTCTCGAATCGAGCCCCATCCGGCATTGTGGAAAGCATCCGTCCATGACAGAAGATGAGGATTGTCAAACACCAAGGTCTCCTGGCCCATCATTTTCCGAGGAAACGCTCCTTGAGCATTCCGGTCCGAGACGCCCGTGATGATTGTGAGCAAAAGCAGAGCGGGGATGATGCCAATCAGCCCCCCTTCTCCCTCCCTTTGTCGTGAACTTGTGGCCCACACCGGGTCATTTTCCACATTTTTGGTCTCACGTGTCTCACGCAGAAGGGACATTACATTCCTCCTTCTGAGCTTTGCTTATCGAGGGCTCTTTTTATTTTTATTTTTATTTTTATTTCTCTTGGACCCTGAGCCTCAGCAGTCGAGAAATGTGGCCCTGATGGAGTCCATGGCCCGGGATGAGCGCTGAAGACTCCGAGATGGGAAGTCGTGGGGCTTGTTTTTGTCTTGTTCCATGTTTTTGTCTTGTTCCATGTTTGTGTTTTTTTTTTTCTCCTTTCTTCCGGTCCCTTATTTAAAAGGCAGCGGCAAGATGAGCAAAAAATGTGCCCTCAAAGTGTGGTATCACAGTTTTCTTCTACAGTCTCAACCTTCAGAATCCGCCGGGCGTGATTTCATTTCAGTCGTTTTCAATCGTTGCACAATTTTGTCCTCGGGGTTGGATAACAAACACTTTTTTTTTTTTTTTTTTTTTTCAATCCTCCGAGGTGTTTTTTGTGTTGTCATCTCTGCTACACTCGTTATTAACAATATCTCTTTCTCTTGCTCTTCTTCTTTTTCGCCTTTCCAGTCAATCCTTTTTTTACTTGGAGAGTCGACTTCGCATCAGAATAACGTTAAATCGGGCGAGCAGGTACCCCCCGAAGACGGCCGGACCATGGCATTCAAAACGTGGCTTATTTGCTCTCTTGCGCTGGCGCCCTTGAGCGTTGGACAACCAGCTGGTAAGAGCACAAAACGGATCCGCCGTGTTGTCCGTCCATGTTTGACTGATACCTTGGCTTTAGGAAAGCTTCGACGTCATCAGCATGATCAAGATATTCCTCATGGCCTTGACATCATTGTTTACGATGAGAAAGTTGCCTCGGCGACAAGAGTGCGAGAGGTTATTGAGTGGGTGGACGCAGCCGGTCATGTGGTTGGAACTGCCACGGAGAACGTCTTGTTGTTGCCAACCAGCTTGGCTCCGAATGCCGTGGCAGACGAGACGACGCCACCTCAATGCACCAAGACACTTGTCATTCCGGGAATCAACGCGTCGCCGTCCGGAAAGCAGTACGCGAGCCTTCCTGCGCCGGCCAGGCCACAGGAGTTGACCACGGCGTCCAAAACAGCCAAGCCACAAGCAACCAAAGGCGCGGAAGTGCCGTCTGGTGCCGTCCATGGCAACAAGAAGCCGTGGGAGCGGTTTGGAGTGTCCTACACGCCTTACCGCGCCGACCATGGTTGCAAGTCTCAACAGGACATAGACGACGACTTCCGAAGAATGGCAGGCTCATACTCGGTGATCCGCGTCTATGGAACCGACTGCAAGCAGGTTCCCATGGTCTACTCGGCTGCCAAGACGCACAAACTAAAGCTCTTCCTGGGTATCTGGGACCTGGCCGCGGTGCAAGAGGAAGCCAACAAGATCATCGCTGGGATCCACGGCGACTGGGCCATGGTCGACACGGTCAGCGTGGGAAACGAGCTCGTGAACAATGGCAAAGCCTCGCCTGCGGACGTCACGCGCGCGGTGAGCAGGGCTCGGTCCATCCTCCGCGCGGCAGGCTACAAAGGACCAGTGGTTGCCGTCGATACCTTCACGGCTGTCCTGGCTCACCCCGAACTTTGCAACGAGTCCGACTATTGCGCCATCAATGCCCATGCCTTTTTCGACAGCACCGTCCTGGCATCGGAATCCGGGGCCTGGCTGCAGAGAACCATATCCAACGTCAGATCTGCCATCTCTGACCACGGCAAGAAGATTGTCGTGACCGAAACGGGCTGGCCAACAAGGGGTGCGCCCAACGCAAAGGCAGTTCCCAGCTTGGAAAACCAAAACCTGGCTCTGCAGTCTATCAAGCACGCGTTTGCTTCCAGCCCGGAAAGCATCATTTTGTTCTCGGCCTTCAACGACTTGTGGAAAAAGGAAGACATGGCGACATTCAATGCTGATCAGTACTGGGGTATTGGCGGTGCGGTTTCTTCTTGTGATCAGCAAAAGTGACCTCAACCCGTCGGAGCGAAAACGCACTTGACGTCTCGCGAACGCGAATTTCTCAGTTCCTGCTGTCCATGTTATGTCCACTTGAAATATTGACTTCTTGACTTCTATTCCATCGTTCATGGCGCAATAGACCGTACTGCAGGCGCAAGTCCTTGAAGTGAAGAAATGAGGCACGAAAGGAACGCCTACGCCTTCGAGGCCCTTTTGTCTGAAGGAATTGCTGTTTCCAAGGGGGGGGGGGGGCACTGTGCGCGCGTACAGCATGAACACTGTATATACGTAAGCCACATTTCCTCGCACGAGCCCCATCATGACCTCATGATGCGGCCCCCGTCATCGGATTCGCGTAGCATCTTTCGTTCTTCTAGTCGCCTCATTTAAACACAAGGTCAAGGTCGCTCAGACCCCTTGATAATCAGACCCCTAATTATCGCGAGTCGTCATGGATTAGAGGCGAAATCCAACCAAAACCCATGTCCCCTCACATCTCACATCCGTCGAGTCATTGGCGAATTGCAGCTTTGTTAAAACGCAGTCACATCGAGCCTTCATTCTCCATCATGGCTGACAGTTGTCATCATCCTTAGCAACGATGAGCCGTACTTGCGTCATTTTCCCCCTTGACTAACACTGCCGCTACGATACCACCTTGCGATCTAGTCTTCCTTTTTTGTTCTCCTGGATTTCTCCCCCCTTTTTCTTTTTCTTGTTTTTTTTTTTCTTTTTTTTTCTTTCTCCCTTCGCCCAAAAACTCTCGAAATCCAATGACGGATATTTATCGACTGCCCGTAAAGCCACAATAGCAATACAGACTCTCATAGTTTGTTGTTGTTTCGCCACCCTCCGCGGAGTCTTCTCAATCATATCCGTCATGGCCGATATTAGTCCAGTTATGGATTCTTGAGCATTTGTGGAGACCGCGTTTTGAGCTATTAGTGATATATGCGAATCAACCTGGGACACGACAAGACAGGCAGGCATCCTTGGGGAAGGGTCTCGACGACTTGCCCATGTGATGCTGCTGCGACGACAGAGACCATTTTTCGACACATTAGGACGAATCACAGCATAACAATGAAAAGTATACAGTGTGTTGCTTCAAACCCGCGACCGAAGCTAGGCGATTTCCGAAAACTATATCGCGACGATCCAGCCAGTTGCTCAAGTCAGCAGGGCCACATCGACACATCGACACAAAGCACAACCACCAAATATTTCGTTGAGAAAATCACGACTCCGGAACCACAGGCTGGTGCTGATGCCAAGCTTGGAGACTTTGCCAAATTGCGTTGGGAGTTTTGGCAATACTCTTCCAACAAGTCGCCTTCCGATACCTTTTCGAGCAGAACCGAACCCTTCAAAGCGTCCCCAACGCCAGTGACCGGCAAACGATCCCCCGTCCAGCTGAACGAGCATGTTGTACGAATTCAACCGTCAGAATCGAACGTGCGCTCCAGTCAGACCATTTCACGGCTGCCGACTCCTCCGCCCTTGAGCGACTGCGTAGATGTCAATCATGTATTGAGACACGCCCCTCCTGAACACGTTGATTATACCCCCAATCAATCGTCAGAATCGGAGTGGGATTCGATCGATCTACTCTATACCGAATCGTCCCAAGCAGAGGCGGATACCGAACTATTGTCTTATAAAGTGGCTGACCGAGGCCGAATTGTCCCCATCGTGGGCAAAAAATTATCGTTGGATCAGAAGCACGAGGCGCTCTCGTTGCGGCTGGTGCCACTTAGAGCAGGGGATATTAGCATAGAGGCCCATGATCATTCTGTCGCACTCAATGGCATCCACATCTTTTTAGACATGTCCAACATCAATATCAGTTTTCAGCACGCCTTACGACAAAAATACTCCCTCAAGAATCGTTCTCGATTTTTCCCCTTGCCACAACTGAATCTGGAATTTCTTACCGAAATACTTGTCCGTAACAGGAGGACCGTTGCGCTCAATGCGGGTTGTTCTGTCCTTCCTGACCGACACGAGCCTCGCTTCATTCAACAACTCCGGAAGCTGGGCTATCGCGTTGACCTCCGAGAGAGAAGGCCCATTCCCGAATCAAGGGCTTCAAGCACCTACGTGAGCAAAGGGCGCAGTGGCGGATCCTCAGACAAGCTGGCTGCTTTGCAAACTGTGGCGCGTTTCATGGAAGACTTGGTGGACGAGACGCTACAAACGCGAATCGCAGAATCAGTCATGGAGTACTTTGAGAAGCCAGGTACTCTTGTGCTAGCCACCGGCGATGCCCAACCTGCCAAGTATTCAGATGGCTTCTTCACGTATGCCGAAAGAGCATTACGGATGGGCTGGCACGTCGAAGTAGTATCATGGAATCTGAGTCTGTCCTCTCGCTGGCGAAAATCTGGATTGACCGAGAAATGGGGAGACCGATTTCGGTTGATTAGGCTAGACGATTTTTTAGACGAACTACTAGTATAAACGGCGCATGTCGAATCTTGACGCCAAAATACATGTCAATCCAAATGTGTTGTGTGGTTGGAACTGACGACTTGAGCCGCACGCGCGTGACGATAGCGTCTGGTGGTCTCGTTCCGATGTGATGAAAAGGGTCCCGCTCGTGGGAACAGGCACAAAGTCATTGCTGACGCGTGTTTCAACCGCCCGACCCCAATGCAATGTCGAGCATGCATTGCCACGTCTCATTGACATGTCCTTTTTCTCTTCTTCTTTATTATCACCAACTGGTAAAGTACCTATTATGTGGGCACAAGGTCTACACCGTTTAGAGCCTTCAAGGCTGCAAATCGACCTTCGGCAAGAGTATCAATTTAGACTTACCACACCATTATTTTTTTTTTATCTCCGAAAATCAATACTGGGCCTTGACGAGTCCAGACTTGGACGAACCGAACTGCTTGAACTACGTCTCCGCCTGGCCCTCTGCTCTCCAGGGTCTGTTGGATTTAAGCCCGCAAATTTTGCAAAAATGTTAAGTACATCGGTCAGAGATACAACACCAATAAGCTTCCCAGATAGACAAGCACCCGGCATGGCAGCGGGAGCAACTGACGGCCCACCAGTCGAAGATTGCGGGCCGATTATCGGGGTGACAGGAACTGATGGCGAAGGAGATATCGGCTCTACAATCCACATGCGGTGAGATCTTGTCGCGGTGAGTTTGCCGACGACGTGGGCCAGTGTCGACAGTGGTGTCACGTAGAATACGGGGAAAGCATCACGTCCTTTCTCAACGCCTCGCTCGCTCAGGATGACTGACAAAAAATGCATGCAAGAGTCGTTGAGTAGCGGAGCACTTGATGTCGTTGTTAAATGGCGAACGTCTTTTGTCGAGATGTTGCCGACAACGTTTTGGCCGTTGTCAACGACAGCAATGCTAGTCAGTCCTTCATCGTTCATGAGTGTTAATGCGCTTGACAGAGGGGCATCTGAGCTGTTTACGCCTCAAATCAGTTAATCACAGTGGGAAAAAGAGAGGGAAAAAAGAAAAAAAAAAAAAAAAAAAGAGAGGGAGGGAGAGAGAGAGAGGCTTGATTGTGACTAACATGACAGAAATGATTTGCCGGGTATCCATGCCCAAATCCCGTAGCACAGCGGGATACAAGCGTTCAACTGCGGGAAAGTTGACGCCTTCATTCCAGAAAAAGTCCACCATACGGAGCTGGCTCATAACACCGACCACATCGCCAAGTGAATTCTTCACAAGCAAGCGATGAATGCCGCTGCCCAAAATCTCGATGGCTTGGGATAAATTACCAGTTGATGGTACCTCAACCAAAGGCTCTCGTCTGCAGAGAGGCTGTATCTGGCGAAGCGTAATACCTTGGCCTTCTCTTGCTTGGAGTATGATGTTATTGTATAGCTCAACATGCTCTGGCTCTGGTTTGGAAAGACCGACTACGACCAACAGATATGCATTCAAATCCGAATAGTCGAAAGTCGCGGTGGCAGCGCGATTCGAGGGCTTGTCACGCACAAGAACGACGTTTGTGCAGGTTTTCAGGAGAATCTGACGCAGGATTAACAGTCATTCCCCCTTGCGAGATATGGCAATGGCATGTGCAAGCGGATTTTGACGTAATCTTCATCCATTGGTCCACTCACCTTGGTGGCATCTTCTACAGTGCTGTCCATATCGGCCCATTTCACATCTTCTGACGAAACAAGCTCGCCTATGGTGATCTCACCCCATTCCCGACCGACAAATCTAGGGTTTGTATGTCGTTGTCCAGCTGGAGGATGGTTCAGCAACAGCTCCTGAACCGCAGCTTGGGTGAAAGAGGGATGTCGATGACGTGGTGACTGGGGGGCATTTCGAAGATTCTCGACAAAGCTCTGTCGGCGTGCTGACATGTCCACGTTGCCTAACGACGGTGTTTTCTTGGGCGCCGCATCTTGGCTCGAGACACTGGCGGGGCTGGCGCTCACAGGCGTCGCTTGTGCGCGAGCATGTTGTTCCAACGTCGCCTTGGACCCGCCGCCTGCAGGATCGGCAAGAGGCTCCATGATGAATGGCAGACGATATGATGCTTGCTTGCTTGCTTGCTTGCTTGCTTGTTTCGGGCGAAGCTTTGGAATCTAAATCCTGCGGGGTCGAGAGACGGCACGCTTCGAAGAGAAGTTGCTTTAGAGGGAAGATGCAGCGTCCACAAGGAGACGCAGACGAGAATGAAATGGACAGGATTATTAATGGATCTTGTGATGCCTTGATAACGGACGATGAAATGTGGTGGATCTCAAAGCACAGTGCCTATTCATGTTGGATGTTGGCGGTTGGCAGCTGGCAGCTCTAGCGGCGGAGGTCTCAGGTGGGGTTTCTTCGTTCCCCAGCTTTCCCGTTTTCCCCGTAGGCGTCGATGGCTCTCCGCTTCTATCAGGTAGGTAGGTACCTACCCAAGGTCCTTAGGGCATCTGTTAGATAGGAAGAAACTTATCTACCCACCTCACCTAGGTATATAACGAGGTATCTCAGTATCCACCAAAGCTGGTAGGTACCTGCTTGTACCTATCATCCACGAGGTGTTGGGCACAAGCATCACCCAATGTGATCAAGACCTATCTCGACATCTCGAGGCGCCGTGATACCAGTAGGAGGCAGACCTGATTTGAGACATATGTAAGCTCGGTTCTCGACAAGAGCTCTTTGCTGCTTGAGATGAGCGTCATGATTTCCCCACACGTGGAACCACACGGTAGAGAACTTGGCCATTTCGTCATGTTGCACGATCCCATCGGAAAAAATGCCTTTTATGCTGCGGGAGCTAACCAGATCCGTTGACCTTGACACGATGCACGTCAGGATGCTGGTAAGCTTTTACAAGGCCAGTTGGATGTACATACATAGTTTGCAGGGAGAAGTTCTGGTCCCAAAGGCAAACGGTTGTGGAAGGGCCTCGAAAAAACAACAGACTCCGTCTTTGTGTGGTCCGACATGGTGGCAGCTGCACGCGAGGTTTATTCAAAAGCTTGGTGCCGATCAAGCCCGTCCGGCTTCATAACCAGAAACCCGGACTACGCAGCAATCATCAGGAACTCGACGCGCAAATCCAGGACTTGCATGCAATAGTGGTAGTGTTGCGACGAGATGGACGACATGGACGACATGGACTGCAGACTCTGACTGGTGCCCGAGTTGGGCCGGAAAAGACGAGGCATTAGGCTGCGAATACCAAGCGACTAAATGCGCTTAGATAAATCACCCATGCCCTGACGGAGAGTACCGTACCCTAAGTACCTACCTTAGTATTTAGGTACTGTACATACATATGGTGTACGTCAATGATTCATCTAAACCGGCTGGCGCGGAACCGGGCGCAATTCGGCACCAAGTCCTCGCCCGAGTGGTTTCATCGTTGCTGGGGCAACGGCCGACGCCGACAAACCGAACATAGGGGTCCTTGCTTTACCATGACCTGTCAATCACCAAGATTAAACCCCCCCAAAAAAAAACAAAAAAAAACAAAGATTAACTAACAGAGCTATACTTTGCACTACACTGGGCTCAACTCAATTTTCTCCTCTGGCATTTCTCACTAGAGTTTGGTCCTATTTCCGGCTCCCTTTCTTCTTTACCTCTCCCCGGCCTCTTGACGGGCAGCGCGCAACAACTATTACCTCGTCGTCATGGCTCGGCTAACAAGACATTCACTTCGTGACGACGATACTCCAGCCGAGACGGATCCGTCAAAACACGAGAAACAGATCTTGTCTGACGTGAGGCGCGCGAATGATGCCGCTGCAGCCACTGCCCGGTTGAAAAAAAACCTCGTCTTGAAGCCTGGGACACCTACGAGGTGCACTCACAAGATGCGGCGCTTGGGAAGCACCAATCAGGATACTGGCATTCTGTTCCAGCCATGGAGTCGGAAAGATGAAGATGGATCTCAGGCCCGCTATCAAAAAATTATGAGAGAGTCACCTGCCAAGCTGGGCTTGTTCACCGAGTTCGAACAGGACGACACCGGTGTGTCGCCAAGCAAGTCCTCGAGATGGAATCGTCCTGAATTCAAGTGCCAAACTCCCAGGACGAGCGGGAAAGCAATCCGCAATGGCATGACAGGCGGCATAATCGCCAGCCGTCCTTTGTTCGCACCCCAAGCCACAAACGATGCGTCGCTCAGGATACCTGCTCGTCAACACATGGTCCAAGAGCAAGATTCGGTCACGGATCTTGAAATTGATGAGCGCTCTGCACTAGAAGACACCAGTACAACAACTTGTTCCACTTCCGATGCGACAACAATGTCATTGGCTTCTTCAAGCAATGATCTAGGTCAAAAAGACGCCAATATGCCAGAGGAATCACCAATCTCAACGTCATCGACCTGTCTCGAATTCGAGGATGTTGGCCAAGATGCACCCATAGAATCTATTAAGGCTGTTGCCTTGGATTCGAATCACCACTCCCATAAACATGAGGATGGCTCGCTCGATTCAACGAAAGACACAATGGAAGAGATAAAGGCATCGCAAGATGAAGTCGATATTGTCGTCGAGATGTGGAAGAAGATGCACTTGGAATCCCCTGCGCGAACCGAAAAAAACTACGCCAGTGATACGGACACTAGTTCTGCTTCTTCCCCACGTGCCGGCTCCAAGACGACAATTTTAGGCTCGACCCCAACCCTCGGCGACAAAGAAAGGCAGGCGCAGGATCTTGTTGACTATTGTGACAGCCAACAGTTCGTCCGACCATTGCCGCCTGCCCCCGCGGTGACCGATCAAAAACACGGTGATTGGACGAAGCTGGGCAAGAAGAGCTTGCAAGCAGCAAAACAGTCCTTGGCCGTAGCTTTTCTTTCCGAACTGGATGAAAGGGTGACAAAGGGTCGAATCGCCGAACTGACCAAGGCCACGGGCGGCGTGCAGCTAAATTGGACGAAAAGCCTCAACACGACGGCAGGTCGGGCCAACTGGCGACGAGAGACAGTTCGAGACAAACAGTCGGACGGAAAGGTCCTGCACGAGGAGTTCAAACATCACGCGTCCATCGACCTGGCTGAAAAGGTCATTGACACCGAAACCAAGCTTGTCAATGTTCTGGCCCACGAGTTCTGTCATCTGGCAACATTTATGATAAGCGGTACCGTCAAGAACCCGCACGGCAAAGAATTCAAGAACTGGGCTGCCAAATGCTCCCTCATCTTTGGCGACCGGGGTATTCGCGTCACAACGAGGCACTCGTACGAGATTGGCTTCAAATATCAATGGCAGTGCGTCTCATGTCATTTAGAGTACAACCGACATTCGAAAAGCATCGACGTGAAACGTCATCGCTGCGGAAGTTGCAAGAGCAAGCTCGAACAAATCAGGCCCGCGCCGCGCGGGAGCAAGAGTAACAACGAAAATTCGGGGCAAAGCCCCTATCAGCTGTTTGTTAGGGACCAGATGCAGCTGGTCAAGAGAGAAAACCCACGCGTCTTGCAGCAAGATTTGATGAAAATAATTGCCAAGAAATGGGCTGCGAAGAAGGAACAAGACGACGTCGGCAGTCAAATATCTACTTAGACGCTTCCCTTGCACAAGGTTGGACGGGATTCGAGGGCACAATTGATTGAGCTGCGAAGCGAGAGAACTTTTTGCTAGTGCACAACATTGCAGAGACAGACATGCCGGGGTCTTGCCGGTCGTCTTCCCATCCCCTCAAGATAACAAGGACGATAAAGTCGTCGGTTACGGAAATGGCGCCTCAGCAGATTATTTGCATATCTGCATTCTTTGGCGACATGTCGGGTTCAAGAAGCTCCAAAGAGACCCCAATCCTTGACTTTGAGGGTCTCCCAAATACGAGCCGAATACTCCACGGCATCTCCAATCAGTTTACCTTGCTTGCCGAGTTCGAGATCCACATCTTCCTCGTTGTATTCTCCTTTTATGTGCGGGACGTTGACCGTTATCAAGATGTCGGTCTTGTATTGTTCAAATCGCAGGAGGGTCATGATGATGGCGGTAAAGTCTGGTGCTGATGCCGAGCCGCGCGGCTTCCCGACTCTGGGCGTTTGTGTTGCGATGAGGGTGTATGCAGGATGTTTGGATCTGATTACCGAGTCAAGTTATGGTTGTGAATTTGCGTCACGAGCATTATTTGCGACAACAAAGTAGCCTGTCTACATGGAGGGAGAATACGTACTCGAGACGATTGAATTCAGTTTCTGCGGTATTCCAAATCTTTACTGTATCAATATCCGACCCTACCATATCCTCCAGATGCGTTGTCATGGCACGGCCGTCTATCTCGGGCCCATTTCCCGGTCCACCGACTCGTTCGGTAATGTCAAAGATGATGCTTGTGAAGCCGTCCTTGTCGATCCAAACTTCCTGATTATCGGGGACTTCACGGAGTTTACTTTTGCATTCCTTCCCGTCAGTAGCGAACAAGCGAGATCGCCGAACTAATTGCGCCACGGCCCCGTCATCCCCGTCATGAAACACTGACGCCGGCTGGGGAGGGCAGCTCTGACTCCAGCATCTGCAACGCACCTAACGTCCGCAAATTTCTCTGGAAGGTCGCAGACGATGGCGCCTCCATACAGCGGTGTGCCAACATATGCGGACATTTTCGTTCCTGGTCAAGTGAATGGTTCTAGGTAGATAGCTCTCATGTTAGCTGCCCTGCCACGCCAGTCATCGAGATTTTTTTGATTTTTGATTTTTTTTTTTTTCCTTTAAAAGGCCCCCGGTCCCCGTCAAGCTCTGTCATAGAGCTTTGTCTTTTTTTTCGCCTTACCAAGATCAGTATCGCGTTTGGAAAGTCTTTTTGCAATGGCTTTCTGCCGGTCTATTGGACTATGTGCAATTTTACAACGAAAATGGCCATGTGCGGTTGTCATGCTCGTTTTGCGCCGTCATCAGCCCCGCATTGATTCCCGGCTGCTATTACAACTAACACGCTGACGTCGTTGCTGAATAAGGCATGTCCCACGGATGACGACGGTAGCACTAGGCTAATAATTTAGTGCGTGGAGATGGGGAATAAAGCACAGTCTTAATAAAGCACATATTAACACTTTGTTTAGTATTAATATTAGAGAACAATAAAACGTTTTAAGTAATAAAAACTTATTTATGTATATATTAAGTTTTTTTTCTTTTTTTCTTTTTTCTTTTTTCTTTTAGTTTTTACTCCTATTTTATGGGTCTTTATTTCTTATTTACCTTAGCGAGTAGTAAAATAACACGTAATATTACCTTTAACTACTGTAACTAAGAACACTTAGCACTTAGGATATAAAGTAGATCAGATAATTAAGACATTAGAACTTATTACGCTACATAAATAGTGGAATTAACATTTTCTTATATATTTAGAACTTCTATGAAATTTTAGAGAACGTTACTATGTGTAAAGATGGTTTTTTTGATTCTTCCTTTTTTTTTAAAAAAAAAAAGCAATTATATTTTTTCCCCCTCCTTATCCCCTTGGTGCCCAGAAGGCTACAATCGCGTACCGACCCACTTATCTGTCCAATGAAAATGCTGTATAAAAAGTACATTGTGCACACA
>SRPV01000211.1:0-28587 GCA_018360135.1 Claviceps sorghi | reverse complement strand
CTTCTTGGCACACTGCGACGTCCCGTGTCTGTCAGATAGGACTAATAAAAAAGAAGAAGAAGGGCAAGGAAGAGAAGGGGAGAAAAGAAGGAGAAAGAAGGGGGGAAAAAAGGAAGAAAAAAAAAAGAAAAAGAAGCCGCCAGACGGGGCCATGGCCGCTTTCAACCATGGCGTCGCTGCTGCTGCGTCTGCATCCGATTCCGGCTCCGGTCTCGGATCCGGGCCGCGAATCATCAACGGACGCGGGCACGGCCGTCGGCACCTTGACGACGACGACGACGACGACGACGATGCGCCCGACATGGACATGCTGTCTCGATCGCTGCCGACGTCGGGTGGCTTTCTGGAGCCCGAGACGGCGTCGGTGGCCATGTTGTCGGACCAGCACCAGCAACACCATCGCCAGCATCGCCAACGTGCCGCCCCCTCGGAACAGACGCCCCTCCTCCAGCCGCAGCATCCCTCGACGACGTCCTCCCCGCCGTCCTCCCCGCCCTCTCTCTCGCCGTCCTCGTCAATACGCACCCCCCTCGGCAACGACCCCGACGCCGACCTCGACCCCGATGCCGAGCCCGCGCCCTTCCTCAACGGCACGTCCACCGGCCGCTTCTGGTTCATCTTCTCGCAGCTGCTGACGGTGCAGTTCATCGGCTGCTTCGACGGCACCATCATGGCGTCGTCCCACCCCGTCATCACGTCCTACTTTGGCGCCGCCAACTCGGCCTCGTGGCTCTCGACGGCCTTTCTGCTCACGTCGACGGCCTTCCAGCCGCTGCTGGGCCGCCTCTCGGACGCATTGGGCCGGAAGCCGCTGTTCCTCGGGTCGTTGTGCATCTTTGCCGGCGCCACCGTGTGGTGCGCCGCCGCCGGCAGCATCGAGTCGTTTATCGTGGCGAGGGCCTTTTGCGGGCTGGGCGCCGGCGGCTGCATGACGCTGGGGAGCATCATTACGAGCGACCTGGTGCCCATTGAGTGGGTTTTCCCTCCCCTCCTCCCCTCCTCCTCCGCCCTTGTCCCGTCCATCGGCTGCTGACACCACCAGACGCCGCGGCTCCTACCAGTCGTACATGAACATGATTTACGGCGCCGGCTCCGCCCTCGGCGCCGCCATCGGAGGCGCCATGGCCGAGGCCCTGGGCTGGCGCTGGGAATTCGGCGTCCAGCTGCCGCCGCTGGTGCTGTGCCTCGCCGTGTCCGCCATCGCCATCCCCCCGGGCCTGGGCGTGCAGGGCGGCGCGCCCAAGTCCATGTGGACGGCTCTTCGCGAGTTTGACACCAAGGGGTCGCTGCTGCTGACCGTGTCGGTGTCGTTTTTGATTCTGGGGCTGGTAGGTTTCCCGTTTTAATCTCTCTCTCTTCCCTTCCTTTATCCCCCATTACTAACAGGAAATCTAGAGCCTGGGCGGCAACGTCATACCATGTGAGTATCCCGAGTATCCCGAGTATCCCGCTCCTGTATAGACAGACAAAGCTAACAACCCCAGGGTCCCATCCCTTTGTCATCGCCGCCCTCGTCCTCTTCGTCGTCTGCTTCCCCTGCTTTCTCTTGGTCGAGTCGAGGGTCGACAGGCCCATCATGCCGCTGCGTCTGATTACGCACGCGCCGCGCGCCTATCTCATCTTTGCCAATTTCTGTGGCGCCTTCTTGTCCAACGCCATCTTCTTCAACATGTAGCTGTCCTCTTTTCTTTTCGCCTCCTTTCTTCTTCTTTCTGCCTGCCTGCCTGCCTGCTGACGCTCCTCAGCCCCCTCTACTTCCAGGCCGTCCTCCTCATGTCCGCCACCGACTCGGGCCTCCGCCTCGTGATCCCGACCCTCATCACCTCCGTGGCCGGCGCCCTCACCGGCTTCGCCATCTCTTGGACGCGACGCCTCAAGTGGCCCCTCTCGTCCGGCACGGCCGGCTACCTCGTCGGCACCATCTGCCTGGCCTCGCTGCGCCGCGACCTGCCCCCGCTCGCCTTCTTCCTCACCCTCATCCCGTCCTCCCTGGCCGGCGGCTTCCAGTTCCCGGGCACCTTCATGGCCATCCTCGCCTCGTCGGCCCAGTCGGAGCAGGCCGTCGTGTCCAGCACCCTCATCCTCTGGCGCAGCCTGGGCATGGTCCTCGGCGTCGCCGTGAGCAGCCTCATCCTCCAGAACGCCCTGGTCTACTACCTCGACGCCTTCGTGCAGGGCGCCCGCAAGGACGCTGTCATCGCCGAGGTGAGAGCCTCGGTCGAGGCCGTCGCCCGCCTCGAGCCGCCCTACCGCGAACAGGTCATCCGCGGCTACGAGGCCGGCCTGCGCCTCACCTTCCTCTTCTGCGTCCTCGTCGCCGTCGCCAACGTCCTGCTCATCTGGCCCGTCAAGCTAAACCGGTTGCCCGCGCGGAGGGGTAAGGCCAGCAGGGACGTGACCAGGCCAAGCGGGCAAAAGTGAAAGGGGGGACGACGTGTTGTCTTTTTTTTTTTTTTTTTTTTTTTTTTTTTTTTTTTTTTTTTTTTTTCTTCTTTCGGAAAAATTGGTGCGTAGAAAAGGGTATGCGATATGACTTTATTTTCTTTTTTCTTTCTTCTTTCAAGACTTGTACGTAGAAAGGATATGCGCCATGACTGTCTTTTTTTTTTCCCGAGACATAGAAAGGGCTGCACGATACAACTTTTCATCAACTTTCCAACACTTGTATAGAAAGGGCTACAATACAACCTTTCATCTTTCCAACACTTGTACGCACAAGGGCTGTATACATTTCGTCCTTCGGATTTGTACGCAAAAGGGATACTACATCTGTTCTCGAACTTGTGTATAAGATGCAACACAAGGACACAACGTCATCAGTCTGAAAAAAAAAAAAAAAAAAAAAAAAAAAACGCAAAGCCTTTCCACGACGCAGGCCTCAGTGTATCCAGCACGTTGTCATACACGCCGAATGTCTCGCACGTCACCCAACAATTTGTCCATGCCGTTGTGCGTTTCCCCATGCCTCTTGCAAACGGCAAGGGCACAGCCAGACCAGGCTATTGATTCGGTACTGCCTGCCGCACGCTACTCGCCGTACCAGCACGGCCATGGGGAAAACCCGCAATCAGTCTGCATCTAGTCGTACAAATCCCTCGCACCTCCCGCCTCAGTGGTATCCATTCGTCGCCTCCCGCAGCGCATCCAACTCCTCCCTCGCCTTGCGATACTCCTCCTGGGCCTCCCTCTCCCGCCTCGTGACATACATGACTTCGTCGCGCAGCGCACCCAGCCGCCTCTCAATGGCCACGTCTTCCGACACGGCGAGCGTCTTGAAGCCGCTCAGCGCATTCCTGGCCTTTTCCAGCGCTTCCGCCGCGGCTGCCATTTTTTCTTTGAGCATCGTCTGGCGTTTCTGGTAGCCGCCCAGGTGGAGCGAGAGCTTCTTTTCGAGCTTGGCGCCTTGTTCGGCCGAGGACATGATGGGATCTTGGACGGACTGGCGTCGGGCGACGTTAGTGGGGGCGATTTTAACGGACCAAGGATCGTACAAGGAGATGGTATCATGGAGAGAGAGAGAGAGAGAGAAAGTAGGGGCTTACCTCAAAGGCGGCACGCATCACCTCGTTTTGCTCCTGCTCGTCGTCGGAGTAGCATCCCAGCCCCAGCAGCAGGGAGCTCTTTGCTCGACCATCAAACATGCTCTGCATCTCTTCCCGTGCAGGAAGAGGCTTCCTCTCCGACAAGATCAGCAGTCGGGCATCCGCGAGGGACGCATCGTCAAAACGTTCCATGGTCACGGGACCTCCCTTGACCTGTGAGCCGGGCAGCGGGAATTTGGCGGCGTCGTTGGCCATGAGAAGCGCCGTCTCCCTCGCAATCATGGCTTCGGCGGCGCTCTGCAGGCTCTCGGCCTTTTTGAGCAGCGCCGCCAGATCCACAACCAGTGGCCTCGGCAGGTCTCGCTGCATGACTTGCGTTCTGCGTAGTCGTTCCAGTTCGTCCTCGGCCGCTCGCCGCTCTTGCTCGCGTCGGTCTCGCTCAGCGGCATCCTCTTGCTCCTGCGCACTTGCCCCGTAGGAGCCCTCTTGTTTCTCGTCCGGCAACTCAAACTCCCATTCGCTGTCTTTCGGCTTCGGCAGCGAGGCAAGATGGGACCGCAACTGGCTTCGCAGGGCGAGTTCGTGCATTCTCGCGTCGCGGGGCGTGGCGCCCACCAAGGATCCGTCCTCTCTGTTCAAGGCAAATGTGTCGCGAGGCGTGCGCATGGGCGTCTGCCCGGGACGACCCGGCGTGGCACCAACACCGGCGCCGTTTGTCCGCAGCGGAGTTGCCAGAGGATTGGGGGTCGCTATGGTCTGTTTCCTGGGCGCAATGCCCTCGAAGCCCGTGGAGCCCGCGCCCTCGCGGAGAGGAGTATTCTCGCCACCCAGAAGCGCCGATTTGGTCTCGTTCAGGGCCCGGATGTTGCGGATCTCATTGGCGATGTGGTCTTCCTGCTCCGGAGCCTTGGGAGTTCGGATAGGCGCACCGGTGTTGAGCGTCGAGTACGAGTTGACGAATCCCCTGGTGGCATCGTTGTCGCTCTCCCTCGCGACAGCATTGGCAGCCTCTCCGATTTTGCCCATCTTGATAATCTCCTCCAGCTCGCCCTCGCCCACCTGGGGTGCGGGCAGATTCAGGGCCCGGCGCCGGCTGCTCTGCTCCGCTTCTCGGATCTTTTGCATCTGGCCAGCTTTGATGGCGGCCTTTTGTGACTCGGAAAGACCGTCCTTTTCGTTCTTTCTTCTCTTGCGATCACCGTCCTCCTCCTCGTCTCCCTTTCGTTTCGTGTGTAGGTTCAGCTTCTGGGGGTCGAATCCCTTGCGCTGCAGCTCGTTGCGAGTGATCTCCTCGGATGTGTCGTAGAAGCCAGGCGCCGCCTTCTTCTCGAAGGGGATGTCGGCGTTGTAGTCCATTTGTCCCTTTTTTCGCGTGACGATCTTGATGTTGATGCCGGCAGTCTTGAGCTCTCGCCGCTTCTGTAGGGAAGCAATCCGACGCGACTCTTCCTGCTGGCGCTCTCGGGCCTTTCGCTTGGCCTTTTTTCCCTGTGTGTTGGCCAGACGGGCACGAGCCTCGCTCAACATTTCCTTTTCATCTTCGTCGAGGTCGATGGTGTCAGGTCGAGCCGGTTTGGTCTCGGGGTCGGGGTCGAGTTCACCGGGGCGGAGCCGTCGAACATCGTCGGCGGATGGTGCTTGCGTCTCGCCGCCATCCGGTCCCATCAATGCCAAGCTGGCGGACTCGCGGGCTTCGGCTTCGTCGAGGAGTTTCTGGTATCGCTCCAGGCACTGGTTCGCGGTGCGGCCGACGATGGGGGCAATGGTGCGCCATTGCGTCGGCATAATCTTGGCCAGATGCAGCAGTTTCTCGTCTTCATCTTTGCTCCACTCAATCTTCTTGATGCTGGGATCCAACCACTCGTTCCATCGAGCTTTGCACTGCTTGGGCGTCTTGCGCGCCAGCAGCGATGACACACGAGCCCACTGGTTCAGACCATACTTGGAGACGGAGGCTTTGAGGATCTCGTCCTCGATGTTGGTCCAGACACCACCCTTGACGACCGGCATGATGGCGACGGCGGCAACGGGGCAGCAGAGAAGCAGAGAAGCGGCAGCGGCAGCGGCAGCGGCAGCTCGATTGTGCGCGACGCGGAGTTGGGGGTTGACTGCTCACGAGGAGACCAGGTTCCTGCACTGGCGGGACGTGGAAAATGTTGGAGCTTGAATGCTGTCGGACAAGCGACTCGTGCTGAGTCAGCAACGGATATACATATTCCGCAGCACGGCGGGCCGCGGCGCCATTCTTCCGCACCAGTGGACCACCGCCATGGCAGTCGGATCATGTACTTTTTGGTGGTATATGTATGTATTCAACGGGGCCGCCAGCAGGTCGTCGTGACGCGGGGCATGGAAGAAGCAGTCATGGATGCATGCATCGCCGATGTGCTGGGCGAAATGGCCACGCGTTCACGTCGCCTTGTCCTGCTTTGCGTCGCTCTTGTTGCCGGCAGAGGAGGAAGAGACGCAGGGGGTTCTAATCTCGGCAAGCGTGGCGTCAATCGGATGCCTGTCCGTCACCCTAGCTTCCACATGTAGCAAATAGCTTCGTTCCGTCCACGTGCATGCTTGCTTTGAGAGCGAATGCATCTGGATGGATGGATGGATGGATGGCCGCTGTGCCTGCCACCCCACTCCCAGATTCAATCTTCACTGCTGACTAAGCCAGACCTTATCGCGGATGGCCCACAGTGTAGATGGAAATCACCTGGCAAAATGTTCGCAAGTACCCGACCCCGCCGCACCAGACTCCAGACTCCACCCAGCTCCACTCCCTCCACTCCCCTCCACTGTCCTCCACGCCCTCCACTCAGCCGTTATCCGCAGCCCCTACTATGTACATATGTAGCCAGGCCCTAGCGGCATATTTCGTCGATGCATGCCAGACGCCATTTGCCAGACGCCAGAATCGTCATCGTCATTTCATCCCTTGGCTCTCGGCCTCGGAGCTTCTGAAGATTCCTTGGCTCAGCAATCCGGACTCGCCCACCTCCCAAAACCTGTCCTTTGCCCCAAAAATGTCTTTCTTTCCATTTTGAATAAAGCTCCGCATCGCCCCAGAGTGCCCATGCTGCCATCTGGTGACGGTTGGCTGGACAAGGAATCTCCATAACCAAGTACCTTCCCACCAGTCGACATCCTTCTGGGTTCCGCGTCGCCTTGTTCCAATTCTCTCCGTCAGCACGAACACAAACACAGTCGCCCGACTCTTTCCGCCAAATTTGGTGGCCCACCGTTTCGCCTCGATGTCGTCCGACAAATCCGAGGTAACCCCAGATTCGCCTGGAACGGAAGAACTTGAAACCACGCGTCTTATCGCCTCTGGATCTGGAGAGTATGAAAACGAGGTTGGAACGGAGGCTGTCGGCGTAGGCTGGGACGGTCTTGCTGATTTCAAGGGATTGCCATGGTGGCGTCGACCGTCTGTGAGTCATGAGCTGTCCTCGTCACCGGTCTTCCGACCTGACCATGGCCATGCAGGTGTTTTGGCTCCTAGCTCCATACTCGTTGTTCACGCTGGCCTTTGGGAGCATCATCGTTCCCAAGCTAAATCTGTGAGCAAAATCTTCTCTTCTTCTTCTTCTTCTTCTTCTTCTGTAAAAATACGCCGAGGATTTATTCCTTGTTGTTGACTTGGCGCTGATGCAATGTAGCATACTCGATCTAGTTTGCCAGCAATATTTTGCCGATCAGGCGCTTCTGCACCCCGATAAATCATTCACCCCGGTCATTTTTGGAACCGACAACCCACAATGCAGAAATCCAGAGGTCCAGAAGCATGTTGCGACCTTCATGCTGGCCATGAATCTATGCACCGGGCTGTTGAGCGCCTTCGCTGCTCCGAAAATAGGCCACCTCTCGGATCGATATGGTCGTCGCCGGCTGCTCGCTCTCGCCTCGTGTGGTGGGTTGCTGGGTGAGGTCATCACGATCCTGGCGGCCAGGTTTCCGCAGACTGTCGACTATCGTTGGCTGATCCTTGGAGCCTTGTTTGACGGCGTGACTGGCTCATTCACAGCGGGAAATATCCTCACGCAATCGTACACTAGCGACTGCACGCCACCTTCGAGGCGTGCTGTGGCTATTGGCTACATCCACGCCTGCCTGTTCACGGGTCTTGCTCTCGGCCAATTTCTCGGTGGCGAAATTGTGAAGCTGACGGGAAGCTTGGTGTCCATCTTTTACGTTTGCCTGGCGGCTCATTTCCTTTTCATCGTTTCCGTGGGCTTCGTCGTTCCCGAATCTCTGTCCCCGCAAAAGCAGAAGACGGCCCGAGAAAAACACCGGAAAGAAAAAATCAAGCGAGAGGAACGGCCGGCGTCATGGATCTCCTCAGCCAGGGAAAAGAATCCTTTCGCGGCGCTGTCCGTGCTCTGGCCCCGGGGCCGTGGAACCTCGACAAGCTTACGAATCAACCTGGTTGCTCTAGCTACGTGTGACATGATCATCGTGGGAAGCGCCATGGCCGGAGGCCAAGTCATCATCTTGTATGCCCAGTACACATTTGGTTGGCAAACCCCCGAGTCATCTCGGTTCATTGCCAGTATCTCGTCGGTTCGTGTCATCGCCTTGATGGCCGTGCTTCCCATGATCAATTACCTCTTTAGAACACGTCCCGCTGCCAAGAAAAGACGAGAGACCGGGGTCACTCCGCAGGACGGGAACGGCGGGGCCGATCATGTCGACACGTGGATCCTCCGGTTTGCCCTTGTCTCCGATATCTTGGGCTTTGTCGGTTATACGTTGGCAAGAACTCAAGGCCTCTTTGTCGGCAGCGCCATGGTGACGGCATTTGGCGGACTCGGTAGCGCAACCAGCCAATCGGTCGTGACCAAGCATGTGCCTCCGGATCGAGTCGGCAGAGTGTTTGGGGCAATAGGCATGATGCATGCTCTGGTCCGGGTCATCGCACCCGTCATCTTCAATGGTATTTATGCCGCGACTGTTGCCACCTACCCGCGGGCCATCTTTGTCGCCCTCGTTGGCCTTTTCAGCTTTGCGCTGCTGTGCAGTTTTCTGGTGACGCCGCATGGTAAGTGTGGAAGATGCCGTCTCCCTGCCATGAAGACCGCCGGACCTGCTAACCCGTGACTTCACCGCCAGTTCATTGGGAGGAGCATGCTGAAGAGGAGGAGGAGGCTCTCAACGGACGGGTGCCGGTGCCAATCTCATTCGGCTTCAACACGGCCAATCAACCCCAAGACGAAGATGAAATACGGTACTAGTATAGCCATTGTTGAAATAGACGTGTCCCTTTATCTTTTGGGGGTGTGGACTTTTATCATTCGGGAATAGCCACGTATCCCTGGCAGGTTGAATAGAAATGCCATGCGGACATGGCGAAGAACTAAATCCGGGTATTTTCTGCGCACAATATAAAGAAAGACGTGATTGTCACCGGACTGCCGTGGTACACTCTGCCTGCTGGAGTGTACTGACTGACCCAGATGCACCGGACGTGGTTGGGTACAAAGTATGCCGACCACGGGTGCGTTTATCGTGATGCCACAACGAAGACGCCAGATGAGGCGAGGACATTCCGCAAGACGATCTTGTTAATGTTGGCAAAGGGGATATGCATCCTGATGTTTGGTCGCAGGTTTGATGGAGGGAGGAACGTGTCAGCATGTGCATTCTGCTGGTGAGAGATTGCCTTGGACTACAGTCGATAGAGTCGGTGGCACAGTCTGGTGGCCTTTATATATATACATGGCAGGCGCTGTATCCCTTGTTCCGGTGCTCCTGTGACCTTCTGCGTCATCGCAGTGCCACCAGACCGCTGCGGATGAGAGCGCTTATGCTGTGGAAACAGCTTGGGGCCTTTATTGGGAATTGTTTGTGCAGGGTAGGTGCTACTTGTAGAGCATGTGCATGTGGACAGACGTGTGTCTGGGCCACCAATGATGAGTGGCCCCAGGAGCGGTAACGGAAACCCGGTTTCCCTGTTTCCCTCACAGTCCCATTTTTAGGCAAAGCAGAGCTTTGCCTAAAGGAGCGGAACGTACATAAGCGAAAGCAGGCAAAAGCTAGAGAAGCGTAGCTTCCTGCTTTATATCTTTAAAATAAGGCTGTTCTATAAAGTCTTTAATATAATTAGTTAATTAAATTAGAATACTCTTTAGCAACTAATTAATAGGATTTTTATATATTATAATATATTATAAGTTATTAGTATAGTGTTATAAGACTTTATATATATAAGGGGGGGGGGGTTATAGTTAATTACTATAGGTTGCTATAAGCTACTATAGGTAAAAGCTTACTATAGGCAGCCCTTAGTAGGGCCCTTAAAGAGTATTATATAAAAAACTTATATCTTATAATATATAAAAAGATATATATTTAGTATATATAATAAAGAGGTATATATATATATAAAAAGGTTATAATTATATTATAGAATATATAGTTATACTTTAATTATTAAGCTAATAATTTTTCTAAAGAAATTAACACTATATTTAATCTTATAATATAAAAGTATATAATTAAAAATATATATTATAAATATATATTACTTTAAAGGTTACTAAATATATAAAAAAATAGTTATATATATATAGATTTAAATATATAACCTTCTTACTTTATATATAATTTTATATAATAACTTAGAACTACTTAACACTAATATTATAATATCTATAATATATATTATAATTTAGCCTTACTTTACACTTAATATTAAGAAAAAGAAAGGCCCCTTTATTAAGTAACTCTTTATAACTATAAGCTAAGACTTAATATTTAAAAGCTACTTAAGTACTTATTTAACTAACTAAAGTTATTACTATTAATAAATTATAGAAGAGAGAGAAGAGTATTATAAAAGGCTAGTATATATTTATAGTTATATATTAGCTATATACTAATTATAATATAGTTATATTTATAAATTATTTTAAAGTCTTTTTAATTGCGACAGCGCTGTGGAATCAACTCTAATCCGCTTAAAAAGTTAATAAAAAGATTTGCCTTACCTATTTACCCCCCTCCTTAATAGCGCATTAGGCTTAGAGCGTAGGAGCGGCAGGCAATGTAATAAATGTTATTATAAATAGTAGGAATTATAGCCTCTTTTAGAGTTGCTATAACCCCTTTATTAATTTAGGTAAGATTATATTTAGTAACTAAGTTAAGCCTATATCTAACGTAATATAAGACTAAGTATTAGTATACCTATAACTAAAATATAATAAAATTACTAAGTTAGTGCTATCTTTTTTACTAAAAGGGCTTTAGAACGTTATCCTATGCGTTATTAACGTAAAGACTATATAAGCTTAATAGGAGGCTATAACTTACTTTTACTTAATATTAGAAGACTTAGTAATAACCTCTACCCTTAAGGTAATAATTAAGAAGGTAGTTAAGAAGGTACTTTAGCTTAAAACTATAATAGAAATGTTATAAATATAAGTTATAGTTAGCAGCCTACTTACCTACCCTTTTATTATAATAGCCTAACCCCCTGCTTTTATAATAGTCCTCTTATATATCTACTATAAAACTATTATAAAAGGATAAAGTATTAGTAATATAGCTAAAAGCTATAGCTTAAAAGAGATTATTAATACTATTAATAGGGCTATAGGTAAGGATGCTATAGTAGTAATACACTACCTTTATAGTAGGGATATAATAGTTACCTTTAAGGAAATAGCTAAAGCCTATATAAAAGATACTACTTAGGTTTAAACTATATTTAGATTAAAGGTAATGCTAAACTGCTAAGTATTTAGTATTATTATTAAAGGCTTCTTTATTTATTATACTTAAAATACTATAAAAGAAACTATTATAAGTAACTTAGTTAGTGCTAATAAATATATAATTATAAGGGTAGTAGCGTAGAAACTATATAAGACCTTTATATAAACGCCCCTAATTATAGGTATTAATAATATTAATATAGCTAATAGACTATACTATAGTAGAATTATATATAAAGCAGAAATATTTAAAGCTAAACCTTATAATAAAGCCCTTTACCCTTACTAATGCTACTAATACTTTAAATATAGTTATATAGTAGCGTACTATGTATTAGCTTTATGCTATAGCTACTATATAGCTGCCTATTATAATAATAAAAGTAATTGCCTTACCTTTATAAGAGTAGTATAAAAATACTATATAAACTGCTTAGGTCCTTACCTAATATAGTTAAAGAGTTATAGAACTGCTAATAAGCAATAGGCTAGAGCTTATACTATATACCTAAACTAGCTTAATGCCTTTACTACCTTAGTTAAACTAGAAACTAAAGGATAAACTAAAGTAATAAAAGGTAGAAGAAAATTAGCTAGCTCTATACTTTTTTATAAAGCATTGCTATAAAAATATATTAGCTGCCTATAGAGTAGCTGCTTAATAATAGCTAATAGGGACTTTATTACTATACTACCCCCCCTTTACCTAAAAGGAGCTATTAAAGCTTTTTTATAGAACTATAGTAGTCTTATAGCAGAGGCATTACTAATAGAAACTAATACCCCCTTTAATTAATAAATATAACTATATAAGTTATATATTAGAATATATAGAAGAAAACCTACTTAGTTTATATAGCTCTTAAAGCTTAGCCTAAAACTAATATAGTTATACTCTAAGAACCTAGTAAGAGTAGTAAACCACTCTTTAACCTAAGTCTTAGACTTTATTAGTTAGTAGCCTAAAGCAATTATATAGCTATATACATCTACTACTGCTATAATTTTAAATTATAGATAATATAGGTAAGCACTAATTAGTATATAATTACACTATAGAATACTAATATATATTTAATTTACTCCCTTAACTATAAATAAAACTAAATATCTCCCTTTTACACACTCTTAAAGGAACCTATATAGCCCTATAGTATATTTATTAGGGACTTTAACTAATACTATCTATTATAAAACTACTATAAATATATATTACTAAGAAGTGAAACACTACTTATAGTTATAGAGTAATAGTAGCTTAGACTTACTATGCCTTAAGGGAAAATAATATAAAGAACTTAGGGTAAAAGGGATAGCACTATTAATTATATATAGGTATTTATAAATATAGTGTTATAGTTTTTAAGGGGGTATAACCTTATTAGTTCTAACTATATATTATAGCTTATTTATATTAATACTAAAGACACTAACCCCCTACCTATAAAATACTAATTTAAATAGCACTATATAGATAAAGACCTTATATTTACTAAAGTAGCGCGCTAGCTTTACTTTAATAACTTTCTTTCCTCCCTAGTATATATAAGCTATATAAATATATTTACTAAATAGCTTATAATAAAACTTTATATTATTGCTATAACTATAATACTAAAAGGGCCCTATACTAGTCCCTATATATAACTATAGTAGAACCTTAGAATATAAAAGGTAGTTTAGGATGCCTATAGAGCTTAAAGATAATAGTGCTACTAATATACCTTAGTAAATTAGGAGGCTATATTTAAGGCAGTAGCGCGCTAAGACTATGTTATATATAATAAATAATATAGCTTTTAGCAAAGGGTAGTAGTAGAGGTAATAGTAAGTAAAGGGAGCTTTTAGAAGCTTAAATAATAAGCTAGACTAAAAAGCAAACTCTTACTAGAAACCTAGTAGGTTCTGCCCTTATACTAAGGTATAGGTAAATCCTAGATACTATAATATACTTACTAAGGCAAAGCTAAAGCTTTTTCTAATTAGTTCTTCTTAATATTTATAGTAAAAATGGATAACCTCTTAGATAATCTTAGTATTTGCCTTAATTTTATAGCGTTCCTTAATAAGGATAAATTTATAATAGATAAGATTTATAATATCTTTAAATAGCTATTAAACTAGAAAGCGCTTAGGCTTAATAAGCTCTTAGCTAGGTTTCTAAAGGTATATAGTAAACCTTTAGCCTACGCTTTAGCTACCCTTTTTAATATATACTATTAGGCTAAATACTACTTAGAACTATTCTAAAAAGCTAAGATAGTTGTTTTATATAAGCCTAGGAAGACCCCCTTAGAGATATAATATATAGAAGTATAATATTCTATTTCCCTTTTAAGTATAATAGGTAAAATCCTTAAAGTAGTAGTAATAGTATAAATTACTTATATATTTAAGAAGGAAGGCACCTTCCTTAATCTTTAAATAAATAATAGAGTAAACTACTTTACTAAGGTAGCCCTTAGTATTTTAATAAAAGCTATAAAAATAGTATAGTACTATAGTAGGACTATATTACTTCTTTAACTAAATATCTTTATAGCCTTTAATATAGTCTACTATAAATAACTAATATATATAATACTTACTACTAGATTACTTATATAAATAGTATAGTAGGCTTAGGCTTTTACTAATAAATAAGAAGCCTACCTAACGTTTAAGGGCAAAATAGCTGCTACTTAACCTATACTTATAGGGGTCTTATAAGGGTCCTTTATATCTCTAATACTATTTTTATTATATATTATACCCTTATATAAAAAACTTAAAATAGTTTACTTTACTTTAGTCCTTAGATTCTTAGATAATATAAATATTTTAGTATATAGATATATAATAGGAGAGATATAGAAACGCCTTAAGACTGTGTAAAAGGTTTGCTAGGAATAGTCTTAGAAATCTAGCCTTTAATTTTATTCTTAAAAAAGCAAACTTATCTATTTTACTAAAAAAAGATAACTAAATATAATATAGGTTTAGCTTAGTAATGCTATAATTTAGCTAATATAGGCTGTATACTTTCTAGGAGTTTAGATATACTATAAACTATAGTAGAAGGCATACTAAAAATAGCTTATAAAAAAGCTTATATACTAATAGCTAGCCCTTACTATACTTATAGCATTTATATAAGGGTGCTTATTATAGGAATTAAGACTCCTATATATATAGGTTATATAAAGCCTTATTATATATAGTATAAGCGCGCACTACACCCCTATTAAATAAGGTAGTATAGTTAAAGGAACTATAAAAGTATTTATTATAAAGTAAACTAAGTACCTTTAGGTAGTATTAGGCGCCTATAAGGCAATGCTATAAACCCTACTTAAGATTAAAATAGTAGTACTACCCCTTAACCTTTACCTTAACTACTAGGTTTAGTAATACTATAAATGTATTAAGATAAATAGCATAGTAATAAGGATCTATATTATATATACTATAGTTATAATACACCTTTGCTATTAAGCAACCTATTAAAGATAAATATAGGTTATAAACTATAAGCTATTCTTAAACCGCCCCTCCTTTAATCCTAAGGCCTTTAGTTTAAGCTAAAAATTAAAAAAAGAATAGAAAGATAGGTAGTATAAGGATAGAACTAAAGCCTTTACTTATAATCTGTGCTAAAACTAGTGTGTAGCTAAATAGGACCTTAACTTTTATTTTAAGGTAAAAATTATCTAACTTTACTACTATCTTACTAAGTTTAAATTAGTAGCCCTTATTTAAATATATATAAAAAAGATTAGCCTTAATTACTTTCTTTATAACTACTGCGTTCTTAAGGTAGAATTACTAATATACTATTATTAAGGTAAAGAAGAGGATTATTAATATTTAATTATATAGTGCCTAGAATATAACTATCTCTAACTAATAGGCGCTAAAGTAGAACTAATATAGGACTAAAGGGATATCTGTGTAGCCTTTAACTTACTTAAATTAGCAAAATGCCTTACTTAATAAATACTTAGTATTAGCTAACTCCCTTAATACTACCTAGCCTTTATACTTTAGAAAAGATAGAAGATTAACTATATAAAGAAGGATAGGGCCTAAGGCAGACCTAGTAAGGAGATAAGAGAGATATAGGTAAAAAGGAGCCTATATAGCTATTATATAGAGACTAATAACTATAGATAAATATAGAAGAGTAGTAAGGGGGGGGCTATACTAGGACTAAGCTGCAGCTGCTTAATTTATTTATCTATAGAAATTATAAAGTAAAAAGGAAAATAGCTATTAAAGACACTTTAAGTGCCTTAAGGGCGGCCTTAAGGGCGCCCTTAGGTCTTACTATAGCTCTAAGTTGCCCCCCCCTTCCCTCCCTTTAAACCCCCTCTCTCTTTATTTATTTTACCTTTATTCTCTATCCCCTTCTCTCTCTCTTTACTATTCCTAACTAAATTCCCCCCTATAGCTATTATAACTACTATTACTAATAGGGTATTAGTTTACTTTATAGCTATAGCTAAACATTTTATATAGCTTAGTATATTCTACTTAAAGCCCTTAAAGACTACCTTAGTAATAGTAGGGGTTTAACCTATACCTAGCTTAGCATTAACTAAGCGCTAAGTAGTCCCTTAAACCTTCTTATATGCTTTAAACTATAATATATTAGCTAAGTAGGGATAGATATAGGACTAAACTAAACTTATATTAAATAGGGACTTTAGATTATCCTTATCTTTATTATTATAAGTTGCTTAGAAATTAAGGAGGGCCTATACTTCTGCTTAGTAAAAGGTATATATAGGTAAGGGCTACTTTAGTTAGGGACTATATTAAACCTAAAGTAGACTAAGATAACTTACCCTATTATAATTACACTCTACTATATAGCATTTAAAATAAGAACTATTAGTACCTAAATAATTAGTAGCTATAATAGACCTAAAGGGGGCCTAGGAGGGAACTTAACTTACCTTTCTAATTATAGTAACTTTTTCTTAGATTTTTTATTTATATAATATAAGAATTATAAGGCTATTGCTACTAAGGGCCTTAGGGGGGTTAGTATTAAAACTAGGCTAAACCTTAAAATAACTTACTAAGCTTTAATTAGTTTATTAAGGTATAGTTTTCCCTTAAAATTATTAATAGAACTAAAAACCTAAACTAAGCCTATACTAAAAACTAAAGGGAAGAGGAGAGGGTACTTACTAATTTAAGCTTTTACTATAAAGAAAAAAAGGAAAGAGAGGTCTTTAAACCTAAAGGGGGGGGCCTTACTTATAAAAAAAGACCTAACCCCTTAAATTACTTATTAGTAAGCTAATCCTAATTAGGAAATTAAAGAGTAAAAATGTGATGGATTCGAGCTTTAGGCTCGGATCCTAAGCGCTCCCTCTATAGGCCCTTTATAGGCCTATAGGGCTTGCTTAGAGTCGCCCTTACACACCTATATTATATATAAGCCAGATATATAGTAGAGGGGAGAAGGGCTTCCTTCTTCTCCCTTAAGGATATTAATAATACTATTATTGCTAAAAAGCAGTAGCCTTTTAGGCTAAACTATAACAATTAATATCCTTTACCTTTTTAATAAACGTAGGGATTATAATAAATCTAAATTAAGGTAATAATATAATACTCTTAAAGGGTATATAGGAACTTTAGTACCTCTGGGAGAGGGTTGTATAGTAAGATGCATAGCTAGAAAACATACGCCTCTAAGCAGCTGCAGCAGGCGCGCTGCCTTACGACGTTACACTAGCTTTATACAATGCAACGCTAGGCGGGCCCTAGTAGGAGCGGCCTAAACGCAAGCCGCTCCTAATAGGGACCCCTTATAATAGCAATAAGGCCTCCTTTTAAGCCTAGCGGAGCTTAATAGTATATAAGCTTAAGGCTAATTCTAATTTTATTAGTAGCAACTATAACAAATAGTTTCTAATCTATTAGAACTTAAGGCTAAAGATTTAGGCTTAGGTCGCCCCTTTTTTTAAGTTAGAATATACCTTTATATATACTTTAGGGTAATTCCTTGCCTACCTTAATAGTATATTTGTAAACCCTTATTAGGAGGAATGCGTAATCTTAGAGCTAGATTAGCTTAAATAGCACGCTAATAAATGCTTTATAGACTTCTATATCTATTTTAAATAAAAGCTAGTCTTAGTAGGAGGTATTAATTAGGCGGATGTAGTAAAGCTGTTTAAACTTTATATAGCCCTTAATAAACAAATACAGGACTGCTGCGTAGGTTATAATATCCCCTATAATAACTACTATAAGGCTGTTAAATATTACTATAGTATTATACTTAATATTAACTTATACTGCCTTAAGGAATGCGTTAAGGCAAAGCGTTTTAGCTACACTAGCTGCAATAAGGATAGTAATATAAAGATAACTAGTATTAACTTAGCCTCCTTTTTAGTAGCAATAGGTAAGAAGGGGAAGTTAGGGAAAAAGGCAGCTAGGAATAAGATTAGTTCCTTAATAAAGGCTAAGTGGGCTAAGTAGGTAATACTAAAGGTGCGCTAATAGTAGAGGTAGGTAGGTTAATGCCTTTACTATAGAGTTATTAGGCACCTTATTTAGTAGTGTTACCTTCTGCTGCTAAATTGCTTAGTAGACGTAGTGGCAGTATAGGTCTATAAAGTCTTTAAGGAGGATGCAATAAGTGAGTTTAGTAGCTCTAATTTAGAAAAAGACAGCCCTACTACCTAAGTCTTAGTAGTAGGGGCAATAGCAGCGTTACCTATTATACTAACTACTATATAGATTAGTTGTAGTAGGAGTATAGCAAGATAAAATAAAATATAAAATTACTACCTTTTCTTATTTTACTCCTTTATAATAGTCTCTCTTTCCTTTAAACCTAGGTTAATAGTAGGTGTAATAGCTTTATAGTTGTAAGTAAGAAGGTTGTATAGCAGCTTAGTCTTACTTATATTCGCCTGCTATATATATATAGCATTACTATAGCTATAGAAACTTCTAACTTAGTCTAAAGGGCTGCTATAATACAGCTATATATTATACATTTAGTTTGCTTTTAAGCGGATGTTAATAGTTAAGTCTTCCCTATAGCTGCCTATATAGTCTTAGGGTTGTCCTACGACTGCATCTTAGGTATACTATAGCTATTGCGTAATAGAATTAAACTATACGTAGCACAACGTTGCTTAGTAGTAGGCGCGCGCCTTAGATTAGAAATTAAGGCCTTTAATGTGTAAGAAGTGCAATACCCTACCTTAGCTATTTTAGGCTTTATTTATGCTAGCTTAGCGCGTAGGGCAGCGAAGACGTAAACAGATATATCCCTTATAGTCACTAGCCTTTACGAGATAACGTCTATCCTATTAGCATCTATAGGCTTACTAGTCTTAGATAAGGCGGCTATCTTAGAATAGCTCTTAGCAGAGCTTTAGGACTTTATAGACCTCTTTAGTAAGGAAAATGCTAGCGTGCTGCCCCCTTATTAGGGCTAGTTAGACTACTATATTTATTTACGCTAAAACCCTAATAGGTTAGTGTTAGAGCTCCCTTAGGCACCTTTATACAATATACTATAGGACTAGCTACTAGAGATTTAGAAATAAATTGTGGAACTAATAGATAAGGGGTGGATCTAGGCCTCTTCCTTATTAGCTACAGCCCCTATACTTTTAGTTTAAAAGGTAGGAGGCAGTTAGTAGTTTTATATAGACTACTATGTATTAAATAAGGTTATAGACTAGGACCGCTACTTACTACTGCTTATTAAGGAGACTTTACGCTCCCTTACTAGGGCTTAGTGGTTTACAAAGCTGGATATCTATACTGCTTTCTACTAGATTTATGTGGCTAAAGGGGATAAACATTTAACAGCCTTTTGCACACGCTTTAGCTTGTTTAAATAGCTAGTGTGCCCATTCAGCCTAATAGGTGCGCTAGTAACGTTCTAGCGCTATATTAATAGTGCTTTAGAGGACGCATTAGGGGACTATACAACTGCTTACCTTAATAATATCCTTATTTACTTTAGCAGCTTATATAAGGACTACACTTAGCAGACTTAGGAAATCCTCCTTTGCCTTAAATAGGCAGGTTTATACCTTAATATTGCTAAGTGCGCTTTTAGGGTGATAGAGGTTAAGTACCTAGGGTTTATTATTTAAGCTGAACGTATAGTGTGCCTTAACCCTAAGAAGATTGCTACAATTTGTAACTAGGAGGCCCTAACTAGAGTTAAGGGCGTCTGCAGCTTTTTAGGCTTTGCAAACTTCTATTAGGAGTTTATTGCAAACTTCTTAAACCTTATTAGACCCTTGTTAGCCTTAACGCAGAAAGGGGCACTATTTATATAGTTCTAGGCTTATAAGAATGTATTTTAGTGTTTAAAGGCGGCTTTTGTTTTATACCTAATCCTAGTCTAATAGGACCCTAACTAGGATACTATAGTAGAGGTGGATTCCTTAAGAGAGGCTATTAAGGGTTGCCTCTCTTAGTATAATAAGAAGGGCGTGCTTTACCTAGTTGCATATTACTCTGCGTAACTAACAGCGGCGGAATAGAACTATACTATATATAATAAGGAACTCCTTAGCATAATCTTCTGTCTAAAGGCTTAGTTAGTAGAGCTTTAGAGTGTAGCCTATCCCTTTATAATTTTTATAGACTATAAAAATTTAGAATACTTCTTTAGCCCTTAGGAGATATCTAAATAATAGGCTTAATAGGCTGAGACGCTAGCACTTTTTTACTTCTACCTCTATTATTACCTAGGCAGCTAGGCAGAGAGGCCGAATGCATTATTTTATTAGGAATAGGATAAGTCTAAGGCAGCCTTAATAAGGTAGGCACTTATTAACCTAGTCTTTATAGCAGCGGTTAAGACTTAAGGTTCCCTTAATAGTTCCTAAGAGGTCCCCCTAGGTATCTGCCTAATGTCCTATAAGGACCTGCTAAGGGGGCGCAACTTCTTTGCTAAGGCGCACCTTTAGAACCTTTAGGACGCTAGTATTTAAGAGAACCCTATATATTTAGTAAAGTTAAGGGTGTTGTAAGAGGGGGCTTATTAGTTCCCTTTAGAGGCATAGATTTGCTAATAAGTAGCAGACTGTAGGGTAGATATATATAGGGCGTTATTATTCTAGGGCTAACTTTAGGCCCTATAATACAAGCCTCTAACTATAGCGTTAATCTACTACACCTATAAGTCTCCCTTACTAAGCTACCTAAGTAGGAACACAACGTTCTAAGCTCTTTACAAGGACTTCTACTAGGAGGGGATGTTAGCTGACGTTATAAGGTATATTTAGAATTGCTACTGCTTTACTAGGCAGAAGAGCTGCTAGTTACACTAAGGCCTACTGCGCCCTATTCCAGCTTTAGACCGCTTTTAGTTGCAGATCTTTATTAACTTTATAACAGACCTCCTAGCCTCTTTACTAAACGCCCTATAGTACCTTATAGTAATTACTAACTGCCTATTAAAATACATTTAGCTAAAGGCTATAACAACTATAGCGTCTAAGGTATACGTATAATGGTTTCTAAAGTGCTGGTGGCGGTTTTACAGGTTCCCTTAGAGTATTATTTCTAACTATAGCTTAGATTAGGTAGGAGGGTTTTAGTCTATACTGTGTTCCCTTATTAGAACTAGCTGCTTGTTATCTATGTTATACCACTCTTAGACTAATAGCAGCACTGAACAGGCGAACTAGGAGATATAGTTAATTCTTTGTACTATTATGGAATTCTTATAATATAATTAGCCTAGCTATCTTCCTACCTATTAGCTTGCGTTAAACAACCGCACATCTACTATTATAGAGGTTAGCGCAAACCTTGCCCTCTATAGATTTAATATAGATCTTATTTAGCGTATTAAGGGCCCTATTAGGAGCCTTATATTACCTAAGAGGCAGGCAGTTTAGTTCCTTAAATATATTTATAAGGGCACGCAACTAACCTAGGCAGTAATTGATTTTGCCTAGCAACGCTAATAAGAGTTAGCAAATTGCACCTACTAGCTAGCAGAGAAGTTTATAGTAGGGGACAAGGTATAGTTAAACCTCTGCTATATAAAGACTAACCGTCTAAGCTAGAAACTAGACTAGGTTATAGCAAAGTACACTATACTAAAGGTCCCTATACTATTAACTGTCTGCCTAGATATACTAAGAGGTGTCCACCTTATTTTCTATATTAACTTAGTAGAATATACTATAGACAACCTACTTCTGTCTTAGGTCCTTTAGGACCCCTACCTAAAACCCTAACTCCTCTAGCCTTCTAACAACCTAGAGCTAGTAGAGTATAAGGTAGAAGAAATTTTAGCTGCTAAAAACGCTTAAGGTTAGGGGGGCTAGCGCAATGTTTTAGTAAAATAAGTAGGCTATATACAGCTAATGTAGGAGCCTTTAGAGAGCGTAGAGGATACTAAGGCTTTAGCCTAGTTTAAGGCTAAGTAAGGTAATATATATTCACATAATAATCTAGTTATACGTCTATTAACTTCTATTTCACGCTTAATAAGGGGCCTACTTAAACTCTAACAAATTACTCTAACACGCTATAGGTTGTCCTCCTTCCCCCTTAATAAATGCCTAACTATTTACTTTTATTACTATTTTCCTTCTCTTTATCTTTAGCTAGCTCCTTAACTTACATTAGGTAGCACTAGCTATTAGCATTCTGCTCCTATACTAAGGCTAGCTTAAGTATATAAGGGCTGGATAGGAGGTAGCGCTATAGATTAGTAGGCGTCTAAGGGCTAGCTAGGGTCTAGCTAAGCAGGGGTAGCAAACTAGTTAGTGTCGCCCTATAATAACAAGGCAGGAGGGGGATAGGTTAGTAAAAGGCAGTAGGTGTAGATAGGGCAGCAGCGGGAGACCTAGTTAAGGCAGTAGTAGGCGATAAGTAGGAGATAGCTAGGGTAGTAGTAGGTAATAGATAGGGAACGTTTAAGGCAATAGTAGGCGATAGGTAGGGAATGTTTAGGGCGGTAGTAAGTAATAGGTAGTAGGCTGTAAAAGGGGGCTAAAGATAACTTAAGGTGCTACTAGCTTAACTAAAGGGACACTTATAATTAAGGCAGCAGTAGATACTAGCCTATAGAGGCGTTAGCATAGGCGGGGCAGCTAAGGATAGTATAGGCGTAGCAGATATAGCTTAGTAGCGTAAAAGAGAGAAGGATAGAGGCGTAGTAGGTAAGGGCTAGGATAGGGCAGGAGAGGGTTAGGGCTGGAATAGGAGAACTTAAGACGCACTAGCTATAGTATATTTAAATAAACTACTAGATAAGGGGGCGATAAAGCTATTGTAAGCTAAAGTCCAGTGCCTAGCAGGCAGCTAGGCTTAGTAGATAGGCGGGGGTAGGTAATAGGGTAAGGCAGAGGTAGGCTAGCTAGTAAGAGGGGCTACTATAGGATAGGAAGCGGCTATAGTAGGTAGGGCTAGGGATAGGACTAGGGATAGGGCGGCGGCAGGGCTGTTGCTATAGCTACTACTACTGCTCCCACTACTAATAATAATAGAGGCGGCAATAGCGGCAGTAGGGCGGATAGGTGTATTAACTAAGCGGGGAGCAGGGTAAGTTATATTGCTCTTAGCCTGCCTAGTAAAGGGGGTAGTACTAAAAGTGCTAGTAAGAGATAGCTTAAAGGGAGAGTGCCTAAAAATTAAGGGTAGGTGGTAGTAGGAGCTAAACAGTCTATTTAATATAGCCTAAAAACTTAATAACAGTTAGGCAGTAGGCTTCTAAGAGGGCGCAGACTAAGCGATAGCTAAGCGTATAGTGTAGCAAGGGGGGGCGGAGATAGGTGTAATAGGGGAATTATCCTAAGCGTAGATAGTAGGTAAGGCAACTAATACTATGTAGATAAAGGTGAGATTCTTTAATATTGCAGCTACATTTTAGACTAAGGCTGTGTGTTAGGAAAGAGTAGCGCGTATAGAAGCGAGTTTAGCACTAATACAACGTAAGATAGCGTTTAAGGTAGCGGAGGATAGAGTAGTAATAGTAAAGGTAGGGGTAGGGGATAGGGCGGCAGCAGCGGCTAAAGGGGCGATAGACAGCGTCTGTAGGGTTCCTAATAAAGGGGTGGAGGGGGCGCTAGCTAAGGGCTAAGAGGAGGCAGACTAGTCGCTAGTAGCACCCCCAGCTAGGCTGCAAATAGCCTTATATAGCGCCTAGAAGTGTTTCCCTAGAGTTAAGAACTAGGTAGTTAACTTTACATAAGTAGCTGGCTGCCTAGGAGCTGCCTTTTAAGCCGGTATATTAATAGCCTCGCCCTAGTCTATAGCCTTAGCTATGTTATAGGCAGTGTAGCGGAGAGCGGGGTTAGCAGTAAGAATGTGGTGTCTCTACATACACTTTCTATGCTTTTAATAGCACTTTAGATAGGCTTTATTAAGGTTAGGCTTATAATTAAAGTAGCTGTTTTTTAAGGTATAGATAAGACAACTTAGGCACTATATTTAGATAATATGCTAGGGATTATATACCTTATTATTAAAATTACCTACTACTATAAAATATTCTATAGTTTAAAAGTTGTTGTTAGGCAGGCAATATCCTTTAGGTGTGCTAGCAGCAGTGAATATAGTATAGGTATCTGTTAGTTAGCAGATAGGGTCTAAGGAGGGTTTTTTAGGCTTACTTTGTAGAGGCTTTATAAGAGTGGGAGGAGAGTAGGCTGGCGTTATAGGAAGAGTAAGGGACGTGATAAGAGATTGTAGAAATAGCGTAATAATTGCGGATAAGAGGCTAGGAGGCAAAGAATAGAGTATAGAAGAGGTCTCTTTAGATATGTGTAGAGAGATATTTTTATAGGAAGGATAGGGGCTAGGTAATGGTTTAAAGGGATGTATTAGGGGGCGTAGGGTGGGATATAGGAGATTTTATATCCCACTATAGGCCTAAAGTAATTGCACGCATCCCTTAGATTACTTACAGTTAGCTTACTTAGATTTCCCCTTTAGAATAGTTTATTATTTTGTTTATTTATGTGTTTAGTTCTGGACGGGATAGTGATTTTCTTATTAGGCTAGATTGGCTGTAGATAGTATTAGGCTAGCTGCTAAAGCGGGCCTTTAATACTAATAGAGTAGGGGCCTAGGTAGATCCTTAAGGATAGGTAGTAGGACATATATTACATAGGTTATTATTCCCCTGCTACTAAACCATAGTAGGTCCTTGCCTCCTATATAAGGTAGCTAGATAAGGAGTAAGAAGGGGGCTATATAATAGATTTAAGCTTTAAGCTTAGATCCTAAGCGCTCCCTTTATAGGCCCTTTATAGGCCTATAGGGCTTGCTTAGAGTCGCCCTTATACACCTATATTATATATAAGCTGGATATATAGCGGAGGGGAGAAGGGCTTCCTCCTTCTCCCCTAAGGATATTAATAATACTATTGTTGCTAGAAAGCAGTAGCCTTCTAGGCCAGACTATAACAAAAAATATAAAAATGTAGTAGTACTAATAAACTCCTACCTTAAATTTAGACTAAACCCTTAGCCTATTTATACTAAATTAGTAATTATATACTAAATTAGTAACTATATTCCTAATTAGGTAAATCTAATAATACATTACCTAATGCAGAACTATTATATAATATATCCTAAAAGTGTTAAATAAGTAACTAATATAGACTCCTACTAGCTTTAAACTAAACTATACCTAAATATCTCTAACACACGTTTAAACTATACGTCTCTAACGCGTAAATTATATATACCTACTATGTTAATCTTTTCTTAGCCCTTTTAGTAACTATAGCTACTAACTTAGCTAGTAGCACACTATATCTTACGTATTAGAACTGCTAGGGTCCTATATAGAGGCCCTAATTATAGGCTAATATATAGTAGTATATAGGTTTTCCTCCCTACTTTAGGGTTTTTTCTATATAGTAAAATAAGCAGAGGTACTAGAAAGTAGCTCCTAGAGCTATCTAGTGTAATTTAATAATAAAGTCTTTTTAATTAGTTAGTTAATTAAAATCTATTATAGTTAATAGTATATATCTTTATATAAAAGGGAGAGAGGGGGGAGGGGGGGGTTTATATATATTAGTATTATAATATATATTATATAAAGCAGCTACTTAATCTATTTAATTATCTATATTTATAGAGGGGTAACTATATATTTATAAGTATAGTTTGTAATATATAGCTAATTATAAAGCGTTTTAATATATTAATAGGCTAGCTATATTATTAACTCTATTAAAACTTAACTTTCCCTATAAATATATAATTATAAGAAATATAGATATTATAGTATATAATAAAGCTATATTAAAGTAAGGGTATAGTAAGGGTATATATTAAAGGTATATAATAATATAAAGGCACGCGTTTAAATAAAGGTATTATAACCTTTTAACTACTATATACCCTTCTTAAAGCTAAAGTTAAGTAGTATATTATATTTATATACTAAAAAAGCTATAATTTATATAAATATATACTTTTCTTTATACCTTTTAAAATATAATTTATAGCTTTAAGCTATAATAGTCTTACTTTCTAAAGCTTATATAAACACACTCTTTCCTCTCTTTTTATATTACTTTTCTATATTAAATTTCTGCTTTTTCTACCTTTCTTTCTACTTTAATTATTTAAAAAAAGACTTCTTTATTATTATCTCTACTTAATTCTGCTTTCTATAGGTTATAAGTTATCCTTTATTAGCTATAATAGTTATATACTATTCCCTATACTATAGTATAAGGAGTATACTATTACTAGGTTATTATTAGAAATAAGGGGTTTACAGAGGCTTTTGCCCTCTGAATTACTAAGGTAGTGAGGCTTAGTAAGCCAGAAGCCAGAAGGGCTCTGCAGCGCTGCAGCTGAAGCTACAGGCCTTATAACTAATATTAGAAGCTTAATACACAACTTCTAGCACTTAAAATACACTAAATTCTAGCTTATAGAAGGCAGTAGAATTTTCTTAGATTTTTATCTAATTATTTAACGTTGCAGGTGGCAGGCTTAGATTAACAGTCTATACAGTCAGCGGGCAGCTAGTAAGGGGGAATGTCTTCTCCCTCACATACCCTCTAAGCCTATTAAAGGCCTAGCCCCACAAAAAGGGGCTTATAGGCCACTTTTTATTTTCCGTAAAATTTATTTATATAGGAAAACAAAAAAATAGACTTACAGCTATACAAATAAGGTGCTAATGTGCTCCCTAAATGTTAACTTAGTAAAAATTAGCGTGTAACTTTAAAAATCAGAAAAATTAACTAATTACATAAAAAAATTCCCCTTATTCTAGCGATAAAAATGCTAATTGCGAAATCTTCCACAACCCCTTAGTTATTGCAAAAATTGGCTGCAAAGTGTGCCCTAGGGTAGCCTACTGCATAGCCCCTAGGGTAAGCAGCTTAAATCTTTAAGCTAATTTTTAATTGCTTACCTGGTTGCCGCAAAAATCAATTCCAAAGTCTTGCCAAGCCTAACGAACCGTTAGGTTCCCAATTAGGCGTGCGCCAGCTGCCATAAGGCACAATTAAAAGGGAAAAGGCAAGAAAAGTGGGGCGCTCGCAGCTGCGAGCTACGAGCGGAAGAATTGATTCTACGGGCGCCGCGCGCAGCTCTGGGCCGCTTGCAACGCCGGCAACAGCCAAGAAAAGCCCCCTAAGGGTCCCTATAAGGGTCCCTATAAGGCAGGGGCTAAGGGTCACTATAAGGCCTATTGAGAGGCCTAATAGATAAGGAAGTCCCCTAAAAATAGCTGTTATTTTCAACACCCCCTCTGAAGAGGTATTCCGAAAGCTGGAAGGGAAAGAAGAGGAATACTAAATTTAAAGAAAATCCGTATAAATCCAAATAAAATCGTAGAAGAAAAAGGATAACAGATTTAAGAAGCCCAAAAGTGGGGCTCTTTAAAAAAAGTCGAAAAAGTACTATAGTTACACATAGTAAACTTAAGGAATTCGTCGTTGAAGTTGAAAATCCATTTTTAGCTTATTTTGGTGATTATTTTAAATTTTCTGAGTGTTTTTGTAATGGTTTTAGTGCCTTTAGCTAGGCGTTAAAGATTTTATAGCAAAGGGTTATAGGGGTCGGAGCCCTATAAGCTCTAAGAAAATAGCGTGCATTAGAACAGCTAGTGGCTTAGTTAGGCCATCAGCTAGCATTTTCTTAGTATCCAGATAGGCAATTTTAGCTAGCCCAGCTAAGATTTGCTGCCTATTATAGTGGAATTTTAGCAGGGTGTGCTTAGTTTGACTATAAAGGGCTGGATTATAGGCCGTTTTTATAGCGCCTTAGTTATCGCAAAAAATCTGTATAAGGGGCTTTATAGGGGCTTTTAGCTCCTTAAAAATGCCCTCTAGCCACTAAAGCTCTCTGAAAGTCTTATGAATTGCGTTAGACTTAGCTTCTGTAGTGGATAAAGCTATAGTGCTAGCTTTCTTACTTTTCCAACTTATAAGGCCCTTAGCTAGCTTAAATAAATATGCATAGGTGGATTTAGAAGAGCTTCTATCACCAGCAAAATCACTATTGCAGAACCCAACTAAGCTATTGCTAGCTTTGCCTTTATTTATAAGGGAATCCTTATAAATTATAGCAAGGTTCTGGGTACCAGAAAGATACCTTAAAAGGCTTTTTACAGCATTTAGGTGTTCTAAATAAGGACTAGCGAGGGCTATTAAAAGCCATTGCAGCGTAAAGGCAACGTTAGGCCTTGTAAGGAGTATTAAATACATAATAGTCCCTATAATGCTCTAATATTCCTTTATTTCCTTAGGGTTAAGGGGCTTAGTAAGCTGAGTTTTTAAGACCCCTAGCTGCATAGGAATTCCAACTGCCTTGCAATTTTCAAGCTTAAAGCGTACTAAGGCCTCTTAAATATACTGTTTTTAGTGTATTTTCAGAGTCTTATTTTTTCGATCACGCTGAATTTGCACCCCTAGGAAGAATTCTGCGGGGCCCCTATCTTCTATAGGGTAGGCTTTATATAAGGCCTTTTTAAGCTGATTTATATATTGCAAATTTGGCCCTATTAGAAGGCAATCATCAACATATATAATAATAAAAGTCTTGGTTTTGGGATTATAGAATATAGCAGGGTTAGATATAAGGGGGCTAAAGCCAAGGCTTTTTAGCACTTTTATTAGCGTTTGCTGCCACTCTCTAGAGCTTTGCTTTAGGCTATAAAGGGTCTTTCTAAGGATAATTATCTGATTTTTAGAAGCCTTATAACTATAGCTTTTAGCTAATTTAGCTAATTGTAGATTTTGCTTGATAAATTCCGTGAAGCCCTCTAGAATCATCATATAAATAAGCTCTTTAAGGTGGCTATTTAAAAACGCACCTATAAAGTCCACTTACTCTATTTCCCAGTCCTTTATAGCTGC
>SRPV01000210.1:0-28720 GCA_018360135.1 Claviceps sorghi | reverse complement strand
TTTTATTTCCCCACGGGCTTGGGGAGGGTACAAAGCGAGGGGGAATTGCATACCATATAAAATTGGGGGGCGTGCTAACGATGCTGAAGAATAGGAATTGGAAGACGGGAATCCAATTGACTTCAAGAGCAGTCTAACAATTCCATGAGCACGTTTTGCAATCACTTCCCTTTTCTTTTTTCCTTTCTTTTCTTTTCTTTTTTTTTTCCCCAAAAAAGAGCCATTCTTCTTCATTCTCTTCTTTCTTCGTTCGTATCACGGGTCATCAAAACACGAGGACGGTGGGGTTCCAAACCTGTTTCCTATAACACGCCATCCACTGCGCGAGAATGTTGGACACCGCACCCAGGAGAGCGGCCTGGAGGGTGGCGGACACGATGGCGCCGCGGGCCATGGCTGGCGAGATACCCGGCGTTGCACGGCTGCGTCCTCAGCACGGGAAGGAAACGACGGAGGGAATGGTCATGATTCAAGGACAAGCGAAAGAGGAGGAGGGGTGAAAGGAAGAAAAATTGAGAAAAAAAAAAAGAAAAAAAAAAAAAATTAAGCTCAAGGAGGCGGGTGTGGGACAACGTACATACAATGAGGAGTGCTTTTTGGTGGTTCTTGAACAGGTGCTGGATGGGAATGGAACAAGGTGGGTTTTTGGCATGGAGATGGGATGATGGCGTGTCACGTGCTGGGACTGCCTGCATGGGAGCAGTTGATGGCCGAAGCGTACGTTTGTCTGTTTGTGCGGCAAGGAGAGGGAAACAGACCATGCGGCCGGTTGCTCGAGTGGAATGGATCATTTCAAGTGCGATTGTGATTTGCCGTTTTGCCTGGAAGTGGAAACGAAGCGAGGCAAACTGTCGTCGCACGTGGAGGCGCAACCGGCAGCCCGATGAGTGGTCGTAGATGTCTCTTCTGTCTGCATGTGGAATACCCTACCTGCCTTTATACACGCTTTGTAGCGTCTTTGACGAGAGGACTGTTGGATTGGCTTGGTACATCATTCTCTCATTAGCTAGTCGTAGATAACATCTACATTGAAAAACTCCGAACCACGGGAAGGGATGTTGGACGGCAGCCGGAATCTTTACAGAATGTGCGGCTGCCGTCCTTGTTTTTTGTCTTGTTGTCTCCCCCTCCTGCGAGTGGAACGACGAAATGCTCTACTCCATACTCCTTTCCAATAATGACTCTCTTCTTCAAACAGGGGGAAAAAAAAAATCCGCCATGTTCATTCATTGCCCGCCCGCCCGCCCGCCCGAGGACAGAAGCTCATGGCGTGAGTGCTGCACATTTTCCCAGCGAATGAACAGGCAGTGGCATATGTTGCTAATGCAAACTAGCCTTTGATGTCGAAACGTCAGATTTCCTCCTTCGTCTTTCCCTTGAACTCTGGCGTCGCCACTTGTGGTTTGCTCACACCAAAGTGCCCTTCAGGTCCCGCGAGTGAGAACCCACATGAAGAAGAGCTGCACAATGTACGAGTAGAAGAAGAGAAACTGTGTCCTCTGGTTGCGCTTGGCACGCGAGTTGATTTGCATTGGACCACTGGTGGTGCTTGAGGCTTCGGGCAGGAGCACATATCGGAGTGATCGCATCTGTTCGTCTGTTAGCTGTCAATCCTGACCTCCAAGAGGCCCTCGGCAAAGGCCAAAACCACATACCAGGAATAGGGAATTAGCCAAGAAGGTGTAGATGAAGACGGCCCAGCCCATCCAACCGCCGGTGCCTTTGCCGCCGCTAAGAACCTCGGCAACAACAATAGTGACGATGATACCGACAAATTTGTACCCTGAATAAGCGATGAGATCAAGAAGCTGGGACTGGCTCGAGATGCTGAGTAGGTAGCATCCCAGTTTCAAAGCCACAATCTCGACGATGACGACGACCAGACCAATGGTGGCAGTGTATCCGAGCAGCTCCGGCTTGAACTGCCCTTTGAGGCCGGCAATCAACGTCGATAGCAGAATATATGTGACCAGGGCCATGACTGAGACGCATCAACAAATACAATCTTGTCAGTCTCCATGTCTTCAACTCAGCGGTCGGAATTGTACTCTGCAAAGGGGCCTGCCCTACCGGGAATGTACATATCGGGACTGTTGACGTCTTCGCGAGGCGGCAAGTACCATCCGTCTTGACCACTGGCACCCACTGCCTGCTTGCGCGACCACGGCTTGTGCCTCCAAGGAAAGAGGACGAGAAACAGCTTGTTGACGACGTACGAGTTGGAGACATTGAAGTAGTGTTTCAAGGCAGACACATTGACGTAGCGACCGATCTGGGATGCAATGCAGCTTTTGTCAGCACAGAAAAGGCGAGAGCGGCCGCCATGCAGACGAAAGGCAAGTGAAGGCAAGTGATGGCAAGATGCGCACATTCTGCTCAACGTATTCCTGGCCGTGCTTGAAGGCCGTCTGGCCAAACTGCGCGGCGACCTGGGCGGTAGGGTCGTTCATGAACTGGCCATAGGAGCCAAAGACATTGCCGGTGTTGCCGCCTTGTTGCTGATACGGCGTGCCTGAGCTGCCATAGCCTTGACCCAGGGATTGTGCGGAACCGGGCGGCGGAGGCGGCGATCGCAGTTGAGGAACTGTGGAAACGTGTTGCGGCACGGGATGATGCAACGGAGGCGACGCCCCGTATGACCCCCGTTGCATGGCGGCGTCGTACTGTGGGTTGGGAGAAGGGGTGATGGACGGAAACTTGACGAGGCAAAAGCGGCGGGCACCTGCGATGGAACGATAAGCGTGTTGCTGTTGAGGCTGAGATGAGGAAATGTGGTCTGGTCTGGTCTGGTCTGGTCTGGTCTGGTCTGGTCTGGTCTGGCCTGGCCTGGCCAGGTCGCTTTTGGAGATGCCCATAAGAACCAATAAGAAGGAGGGAGGCCAGGTGCGCAGTGGGAGCTTCTATCGGTAGGCCGGGGGCTTATCAGCACGTGACGGGCGCGCCAGAGGACTCACTTGGACCTTGATAGGCCAGCCAAGGCCGGTCAGACCCACCCAACCAGCCTTGACCGGCGTCTCCGTCGCAAGCTGGTCACTGGCCACTGTTTTGGGCGGATCGACATCCATCGCATCATCGCGCCGTCTTCCTCGAACCTCACCGGCCTTGTTCTGCGTGGCCTCATTTTTTTTCCCCTTTTTTTTTCCCTCTTTTCTTTTTGTCTGCTGCTTCCCCTCTTTCTCATCTTCTGCTGCCGTCTTCAAGCGGCGGCAATCTGCGCCAGAGCTTGTTCCCATTGGCACACCTTCCATGTACATGATCCTACCACCGCCATGTTGGACACCTTCGAAATCATCACCACGTCAGGCGTGGTCCTGTGGTCGAGGAGCTACGCGCCCCTACACTCATCCATTGTCAACAATTTCATTGCCGATACCTTCATCGAAGAGAAAACAAATGGCCCTGCCTCGAGAGACGCGCAATCCGCAGCCACGAATCCGTCTTACAAGAGCGATCAGCACACGTTGAAATGGACCGTTGTCAAGGAGTTGGGCATCATCTTTGTGGTGAGTGTCGGGCACTATCTGTCTTTTGTCTATCTGGGCTCGGGCTCATCCAACCACTCAAGTCTTCTGCGGCTTCGTTCTCTGCGATTAGCAGTATGCTTGTTTGCTAATGGCATCCTTTCCACTAGGCCGTCTACCGCTCGCTTCTTCATCTTTCTTGGGTTGATAAACTCGTGGACAACATAAGAACCATCTTTGTCAAGCTCTACGGCGACCAGCTCACGAAGCCACACACCACGATGGTAGAATGCGCAGGCTTTGACGACTATTTTGACCAACAATTACAAGAACTAGATGCGTCGTCGAGCAGAGCACTACAAGCAGTCGCGGACGCATCCGTTTCCGTCTCCGTCTCCGTCTCCGAAAAGCATTCTCCTGCTGCCGTCCCGGGTCTCAGTCACCGAGGCCGCTCGATCATCAATGGCCTGCAAGACGATAGAGCTTCCCACGATCTCAGTCCTGTCTCTACTCCGAACACATCACGGCCGTCCACACCCAGCATAAACAACCTGCTCGTGGCCAAGCCTGGCCCCGTCGCCAAAATGTCCCGACGGGCGCGCAAGGCCAAGAACAACCCATCGTCTGCTCCAGCTTCGTCGGGCGACGAATCGACCAGAGCTGTCTCCAAGAAAGGCGCCGCCAAAAAGGTTGGGCGCACGTGGAACGACGACGGCACCGCAGGCGAGGTTGATCCCGATCTGCGCCTGGACTACTCAGCCCAGGCAAATCCCACGAGCGATCATGAGGCCGAGACGACGACTCGCGGCCGATCCAGCGCCCTCGACGCCGTCGATGCCTCCACTTGGGGCAACACCACAAAAGGCAAATTCGTCCTCAAAGATCTCGGTGACGAGGTCCAGAGTCTTTTGGCCTCGGCTGAGGCAGACAAGGCCGCCGCCGCCGCCGCCGCCGCCAAGTCGCATGCCAAAAAGGGCCTCCTGGGTTCCGGCGTCAACGCCATCAGCGGCCTGTTTCGCAATGTCGTGGGGGGCAAAACACTCACCCAAGAAGATCTCGACAAGGCCATCAAGGGCATGGAAGAGCACCTGCTCCGCAAAAACGTCGCCCGCGAAGCCGCCATCCGCTTGTGCGAGGGCGTGGAGAAGGAACTCGTCGGCGTCAAGACGGGGTCCTTTGAAGGCATCAACACCAGGATTCAATCAGCCATGGAATCCTCATTGACCAAGATGCTGACGCCCACCTCATCGCTCGACCTCCTCCGCGAGATTGACTCCATCACCGCACCGCCCGCCACGTCTCTACGAAAACCCCGTCCCTACGTCATTTCCATTGTCGGTGTCAACGGCGTCGGCAAGTCCACCAATCTCTCCAAGATCTGCTTCTTCCTCCTCCAGAACAGATACAAGGTCCTCATCGCCGCCGGCGACACCTTTCGTTCCGGCGCCGTGGAGCAGCTCGCCGTTCACGTACGCAACCTCAAGGAGCTGACGACCCGCGAAGGGGGCCAGGTAGAGCTCTACCAAAAGGGCTATGGCAAGGACGCCGCCACCGTGGCCAAGGATGCCGTCGCCCACGCAGCCCAACAGGCCTTTGACGTTGTTCTGATTGATACCGCTGGCCGGAGACACAACGATCAACGACTCATGTCGTCGTTGGAAAAGTTTGCCAAGTTTGCCCAGCCAGATAAAATTCTGATGGTAGGCGAGGTACGTTTCTCGCCCCTTTTTTAGGCCTCTGAACCTCCTTTTTTTCCGTGCCTCTTGTTTCTCCCCTCTCTTTTTTTTTTGTTGTTGTTGTTGTTGTTTCCTTCCTCTTCTTTCTCCATCGTCCGCCAAACTAAACTCTGTTTCCTTCTTTCCCACCGGCCGCCCTCCCGCCAGGCTCTCGTAGGAACAGACTCGGTCGCCCAAGCGCGCAACTTCAACGCCGCATTCGGCTCAGCCCGCTCCCTGGACGGTTTCATCATTTCCAAGTGCGACACGGTCGGCGACATGGTTGGCACGCTCGTCAGCCTCGTGCACGCCACCAACGTACCGGTGCTGTTTGTCGGCGTCGGGCAGCACTATTCTGATTTGAGGAATTTCAGCGTCAGGTGGGCGGTGGAGAAGCTGTTGAGCAGTAACTAGAGGGGCCAGTGTTTTTTTTTTTTTTTTTTTTTTTTTTTTTTTTTTTTTTTAAAAAAAAAAAAAAAGGAGAAAGGAAGACAAAAGGGACGACGAGAAATGAAAGGAGAACAAATAACAAATATTCTCGTCATGTACATTGTTAGTCTTATCAATACCCCCGTCGTTGTACCCTGTCCATTGGACCTCTATCAAGTCCCCGTATCCAGCGTGAGATGAATCCAACCAGCGGATGACGCCGCCGCTGCCATTTCTTTACACGGATCACGCAGACATAAAATGCAGAGGGAGTCGCTAAGGCGCTTTTGTCCTCATGTGTGAGGAAAAGTGCCTTGGAAAACGTGCTTATTTCATCATGGTCCATCAAACGTGCTTATTTCCTCATGGTCAATCCAAACGTGCTTATTTCATCGTAGTCCATCAAACGTGCTTTATTTCCTCATGGTCCATCCAAACGTGCTTATTTCATCACCATGGTCCATCTAGCGGGCGCGAGGGCAAAGCTTTAAGCATGGAACATGATGCATTCATGTAATGACTGAGGAGCGATGACGTGACGCCTATCCAAGTTTCCTTACCCCCGACCCAGATGGCACGAGGCCCTCCACCACTTTACCCTTTCACGCAGCCCCCGATCCAAGACTGCCTGCGCCCCCCGACTACCAAGGTCGCGCCATCCGTCACAAGATGCCTCATCCTCGGACGGAGACACGAAAAGTGTAGTAGCACACAAGGGCACAACAGCAATGGACGTGCAACGAACCCCTCTTCTCGTTCTCTGCCCCTCCCCCTCGCGGCGCTCGCTCCGTCACAAACATGGTCAAAGACTTCTTTTATTATGTATTATTCTTCTTTGTACGAGTCGAATTAAGCTTGCGGGGATAAATAGAAAAAAACTCCATCGCTTGGTAAGTCCTTTGCTTGCGGTAAAACAAAAGAAAACAAAAGCAACAAGGGGAAAGGGGGAAAGGGGGAAAGGGGAAAGGGGAAAGGGGAAAGGGAAAAACAAAAACAATCAAGCGCATCCGTAGCGAAAGGAAATGGAAATCATCCAAACTGGGAGGGTATCTTTCTAGGGGTCCAAGCTTCTCATTCTGGTGTGTTTGGGCTTGTCCTTGTTCTCCTTGTTCTTCGTCTCCTCGCGCTACTACTCCTTCTCGAACAAGGCAGCGAGTGCTTCGACTGGGGAATCAAGAGCTTCACATTGGACGGAGCCATTCTTCTTCTGCTTCTTTTTTGTTCTTTTTTTGTTCCTTTTTTTTTGTTCTTTTTTTTTCTTCTTTTTCTTTCTTTTCTTTATAGAATGCATAACAAACAAAGGAAATGATACTAATCCAGCATCCGGCCCATGTTGCATAGGATGTGCATGATTCGCGTTTCTCCAAAGCCAGGTTTCATCAGGCTGCAGGTTTGGGTCGGCTCAGCACAGAGCTCATCTCGTCTTCCTCATCCACAAAAGTCAAACACGTAGTCCAAAGAGCATAACGAGGCCAGACTCAGGATCAATCCTCTTCAAAGAAATCGTGATCATCAAAGTCGCCCGGCTGAGCATCGGAATCATACCCACTCTCGCCCATCATTGGCGGTGTTCTGGGTTGCTCCTTGTGATCCAGGTGACCGAACGGAGGTGTATCGGCAGCCGCACCTACAGCCGCAGCAGCAGCCGGAAGTTTTTCTGACCGTCCGGAGCTGGTGGATTCGTTCCGGGCGCGGCCGCTTGAACTACTGCTGACTCCCTGAGAAGTGAATCGACGGCCGGTGCTGGCAAAGGCTGTCGGCTGTGGCCGATTGTCTGATGATGCCATCGTCTGGCGCAGCTCCGAGGCGGGAGGCGTCAGGAGACCGCTCAAAGGGCCGTTCTGAGGCCCCGGGTTCTTCCTGTTCTTAGCAGGAGTGGCGGTTCGCCCAGGTGCAGGAGAGCTCAGGACTCCGGCCATTGCACGAAAGCTCGGCTGGTTGGACTTGCGCCAATTACCCCAAGCTGCGGCAATTGGAGCAATCGTCTGCGCAACCCGGGGAGTGGCAGACTGGATGCTCTGGGCAATGTTGGGCAGGCTGATGGCCGATCCTCCATTCATGGCTCTGTCGCGCTCCTGTTCTTCCATTCGGAGGTTGGCCTTGAGTCTGATGGTCGCGTCCTTGATGGCGTTGCGGTCGTAGTTCTCGCTCGACAAAGTCGTGATGATGTCTTGCAGGTCTCCGTGTCTCACGGCCAAGAGTTCGCGCAGCCAGCTGATCTCATCATCCCTTTTCGAGATTTTGGCGGCAGCATCCGGGTCGGTCTGGGACAGAGACTGCTCGAGTTCCTCGATGCGTTGTTCGCGGGCCTGGAGCTGTTCCTGGAGAACCATGATGGATTCTCGCAGCGCTTGGGGGGAAATCTTTACAGGCAGCTCCAGAGATTGAACGACCTGTGGAGGTTGGGCGACGATGCCGCCGGCGGTACCGGCCGTGGCCGTGGCCGTGGCGGCGGCGGCAGGGTCTACGCCTGCCGCCTTGGCTGCTTGGGCGGCGGCGGCGGCGGCTTGCTTGGCCACCTCCAGCTTATCCTCAAGATGCAAAACGCGGTCCTGGAGATGCTCAATCTTGGACGACGAGAGGCTCAGTCGTTCGAGCAGTTGCTGCTCCGTGCGGGCCGCATCCTCCGAGACATTGTTTATCTGACGGTCGTATCTGGCCTGCATGTCCTCCATCTCGTTGGCATGTCTGGTCTGCGCTGCTTCCAGTTCGGAAATCTTGGTCGTCTGGGCCGCCTCGAGCAACATCTCGTTCTGAGCCTTGACGGTGTCGGCTGCAAGCTTGACATTGTCCAGCTCCGTCCGCAACTTAGAGTTCTGTTCCTCCAACTCCTCGCGAATAACATTGACTTGGTGGTTGGCCGCATCGATTTCGGTCTGCATCGCCATGCGAGTTCGCTTCACCTCACTGGCTCCAGATTCACGCGCCTCTTCAAATTCTCGCTGATAGTGCGCGGCCGCCTGTTGGAGCTTGTGGTTGCTGCTTCGCAATTCACTCAACAAGCCCTCAAGCCGTTGACATTCATTGACCGCACGCATGCCAGATCTCTCATTCTCCTGCAAGCGTTCCATTTCAACCTCGAGTCGCTCGCGCGTCTTTGCTTCTGCCTGGAGTCTGGCGTCCAGAACTTCCTGTCTCGCCAGCATTGCGTGATCCCGCTTGGTTCGTCGGGCATTTTCTTCTTCCACCTCGCGCGCCGCCTTGCCCATGTCCTCTTGAAGAGACATGAACTTTGATCGCCAGGATTCGCGGAGTCTCTCATTCTCCTCGAGCTGGGTCGTGAGCGTGTAAAGCGATTTCTGCAGGTGCTTGTTCTCCTCGGATGTGTGAGCGAGCTCGCCAGCTGCGCGTCGCGCATTCTCATCGGCCCGTTCAGCCTCGGAACGCCAGTGGTTGTTGTCTTGGCGGACAGCCTTAAGATCTGCCTCGACGGCGTTGAGCTTGTTCGTCATTTCGCTCTGAGACTGAGCTGAATTGCTCTGCGCAGCTTCCAGAAGACTCATCCGCACAGCAGTTTTGCCGTTCTGCTGCTCGAGCGCCTTGATTTTTGCGTTCTTGTCCTCAACCAACTCGTTGAGGCGGCTCTCTTCCTCGGAAGAGATCCGGAGAAGTCGCTGCACCTCAGACAGCCTGTCTTCTGCAGCGCGCCGTAGCTTGAGCTCCTCCTCCGTCTTGTCTTCTTGACGTCTCAGTCGTTCCTCTAGATCAGCTACGCGCTGGTCGAAAACGCTGCGGTTGATGATCTCCACTTCAACACGGGTCTCGGCGAGTTGTAGCTTGCGGTGCAGTTCGGCGGCAGCATCTTCTGCAGCACGACGCTCCGCAACTTCCTTCTCCGTCTGCTTTTGCTCATTGTGCAGTCGTTCGCCCAGGTCCACCATCATAGCCTGAAGCGCCGAGATCTTTTGTTGCGCGTGTTCCTCGGGACCGGGGCTGGCACTCTGTTGTCGCACGTTGGCCTCGTGGCTGTCCGATTGTGTTGCGGCAGTCCTGAGGCTTGCCAGCATCTGTTCCTTCATTTCCTCGAGAGCATGTTTGAGAACGGTGGCAGAGCTATCCTCAGTCACCTGCAGGTCGTGATCAGTAACAGAAGAACTGCCTGCCTGATTGCGTTGGTATGCAGCAAGAGCCTCGGTCACGGCCCAGCGTATTTGCTCCATTCTGCGGTCACGGCGAGGACTCGTTGATCGCCGGGGAAACGGCTCTTCGTCTTCGTCATCCGCGTCGCTGTCTTGAACATCTCCAGAAACACTGCGGGCCTCGCGACGGCTTGACTGGTTGCGACGTCCACTGACGACTAATGAGTCCTGAATAACGCTCAATGTCTTCTCGAGAGGATCCAGCCTGGAGGCAAGTAGACTGCCGAGAACCTCGTTGACCCGACCGTCGAAGAACCGAGCTCTGTTCTCCAGCTTCTCATGTTCGTCCTCGGTAAAAGCGCCTTCCCAGTCACTTACAGGTTCGCTCACAGCATCATGGACGTCGAATTCATCGGCTAGTTCAGATGATTGATGACCGACGGGGGGGTCGACGAAGGGATCCTCGAGTTCAGTGCTGAGCAAGGGAGTAGTGGTGTCCGGAGCGGCTTCAAACTGGCGAAGTGGAATACTAGCCTCGTGTCGTGGAGAGCCTTTGGCACGAGGTTGTGCATCTTCGATAAGGTCAAGATCGTATGCCTTGATGGGATGCGTTTGCCAGTGTGATGTCTCCTTCGTTTTGTTGACACCCTTGGAGGGATTGCTCTCCATTAGCTGCATGACGGCATCAATGTCTTCAAATGTCGGCGAACGGTCGTGACCGAGGTCAATTAATGACGTTTGTTGAGACACTGAATCTAGCAGAATAGGTTTGACGGGCTCAGTTTCAATCGATGCGAGCACAGCTGGCTGCTGCATCTCAGGAACGGCAGGACTTTCGGGCTTGGCGAATCTCGAGGCGGCAAGACCTCTAGGCTTGGGCGTGAGCTTCACACGAGACGGTTGGGTTGTTTCTAGAGTGGTTGCTGCCGCTTCCACTTCTTTATCTGCTTCCTCTTGATCTTTTTCCATAGGAGTTGCACCTCGCTTTTCGTCTCTAGAAGCTCTGATGGGTCGAGGAGCAGGGGAAATGTCAAGCGGACTCAAAGAAACGGAATTCTTAGAAAGCGTCTTGTGTTCTTCGACTTGGGCCCCGGGCTGCTTGCCACCATGTAACGACGGTGATTGGGTTTCAGTCTTGGACTCAAAGTCAAAAGCTACGCGAGTCTTGCCCGTTGCTTCAGTAGACGACGTTTCTGATCGCTCCGAGTTGGTAGCTCTGCTATCGATTTGGTCACGGGCAACGGTCGATGCTGGCGAAGTGTTGTCGACGGGCAGGTTTTGGTCTACATCATCAACCGCAGATCTGCTCTCTGCATGACTTTGTGGCTTTTCCTCCTCAGCCTGGGCACCTGGGTCAGCGACGGGCTGGTCCTTCGCCAACTGCTCCGCGACCTTCACTTCCTCTTCTGGTCTCTCAGCGAATGCGGGCAGGTCATCGCCGTCTGGAGCCGCACTCTTGGCACGTTTGGCCCTTGATTCATCAGTCACACTGCGCCGGTCGGGAGCGTCTTGGGGCTCATCTGCCGCTGTCGAAGTCGAGGTCGAAGACGATGCGCTGGACGGCCTGACTATGGGTATAGCCTTGGATTTGTTACCTGGACGAATGATATCGTTGGCGGTAATTTTGATGTTGCCAAATATGGAATCTTGACGAGCACTGTGACCACGTCCAGCACCAATGGAATTACCCAGGGCCTGGAAGGGCATGAATGAAGGAGCATCGGGTTGAAACTGAGGGCCCATGGACGAGAAGCTGAAGATCCCTTGGCCAGGCGAGAATGAGGGAGCACTGGCATGCATTCTAAAAGTGCCAAACTGCGGTATGGCTTTGACTGGCTGGGGGGGCTCTGGAACGTGCTTCGGTTCTGGCTGTGGCTGCGGCTGCAGTTGTGGCTGCGGCTGCGGCTGCGGCTGCGGCTGCGGCGGCGGCGGCGGCTGCGTATAATTGTCGCCACCAATTCCTGCATGGAAAAGAGCAGGCTGAATAACAGGAGGCTGGAAATTGCTGCTGGTAAAGTTGTACATGCCAGGAACAAACGTGTTCGCAGGATTGAACTTGAATTCGGGGGCCTGGACATTCAGCTTGGAGAAGGAGGGCTTGCTGCCATGGCGGACATGTTTTGTGCCACCGGCTCCAGGTTGTTGCTGTTCTGACCATGGGTTGCTGACATTGGATCCTGTCGTTCGATGTTGCCCCAAGGCTTTGTCGAGGTCGAGGTCGAGGTCGAGGTTCTGCACAGGGGTGCCCAGATTACTAGGGTTCGTCTCGATTTCTTGTGCTTCTTCAGCGTCCTTGTACGCGTGGGCTGCGTCTACCTCCTTCAAGGAACTCAGTTTGTTGTTGTTCTTCTCGTGAATACCGCCGTGACTGCCATCATGTTCACGGAAGAAGTTCTGGGCTATGGCCTGGTCACGAGAATGAGGTCGTGGGTGATGCAACTCCATAGGCTTCCCGGGCTCATTGGCAAAGCGCTCGGCGATGGTTGGGCCTTGGGAAGAGGCTCGGCGACTGTGCAACGAAGCAAAGGGTTTGGTTGTGTCCATGGACCGAGGATTGTAATCTTCGTGTTCAAGCTGGTTGCGAAGCTGCTCTTCCAAGTGATACTCGGCGTCCTTAATTCCGGATGGTACACGATCGTCGTTGCGAAGCGTACGTTCGGGAGTCTTCGAGGGGCTCTTGTCAAGGTCCTCCTCTTCATCCTCACGCACATCCTGAAGACGAGGGGACGCAATGGATGCCATTTGCTGCGGGAAATACTGCAATGATTGATGTCGCTGGTGTTGAAGGCCATCAAATCCGTAAGATGAATGGGGAGACAAGATCCCATTGAGATTAACCATGGGGGAATCAGTGCGATGCAGACCTTGCAGCATGCCAGGCGAATTGGTCCAGCCCTGGAATGGAGAGTTTCCAGCAGGCAAGGAAATGGACTGGCGAGGGTTGGATTTGCCGGCCGCAAATGGCACGGGAGATGCACCGGGGCTGGGATTGCCGGAAAGGAACTGTGCAGCAGGATATGGAATGCCGGCGAGGCCATGATTGCTGGAAGCCGAGGAAGTTGGAATCGGAGGCGAGAATGGGTGAGAAGGATACTGAGCAGAAGCCTGACGAGACGGGACGCTCGTAGGTGGGGATATTGAAGGTTCCGGCGGCTCTTCCACACCCAACGCTCGCAGTTTCGCTTCCTGTAGCTCTTGCATTTGTCTCTTCCAAGCTAAAACGAAGCATCAGGTTAGTAACGCCAAAAAAAAAAGAAAGAAAAGAAAAGAAAAGAAAAGAAAAGAGATTATAATAAAAAAGAATAAAAAAAAGAATAAAAAAAAGAACCCAGCCGCCATGAATAGGTAGATCATACCGTTCAAATCCGGCAACACGACTTTAAAGCTATCAATGGCTCGCTCTTGGGCCATGTCGTCAGCAGTAGGCCACCCCGAGCGACTCTGGGAATCTGATGTGTCTGAGGTCTGATGTGAATCTACAAAAAGGTCGAATCCGTCTATATTGTAGCCGAGCTGCTTCCAAGAGGCATACATCTTCTCGACCTCGTCAGCTCGGAGAGGTGTAGGTGCGCCTCCTGGAAGACCACGTTGGTCGTCTCGGGGCACCAAGATGATGATATTCTTGCCTTTCCATGGCACCTTTTTCTTCTTTGGTGGGGTCACAGCCGGCTCCTTGGGTAGAGGCTTGTCCTTGCCTTTGAGGGGGGTCACCGGCGGTTTGATCTGGCTGGTGATCTTTTCAGGCTCCTCAACCCGATTTGGCGCAGACTCTGACCGGGTGGGCATGGACGAGGGCTCGGCTGCGGAACGAGCCTCTTGCGAGACTTCCGGAAGCTCCATGTCCGACATTCTGGCTGATCGCCTTGCTGCTGCTGTTTCGAGATCCCGTTCGGGCTTGAGGGTCTCGAGACTTGACCGTGCCCGTGAGTGACGAGATGCCTTTCGCGACTTGGACTTTGTGTACTGGACGGCCCTCGGAGTTCGCGGGTCGCTGTCGTCGAACCAGGCCAATTCGGAGCCGCTCAATGAAGAGTGCTCACTATCGCTTCCTTCGCTAAACCAAAGACGTGGTTCAACGCTGACAACACCAGCGGTGTGCGTCCGGATCCAATCCTCGGTCAGACCTCGATGCTGTCTTCTTCGGGCCCTGTTGGCGAGGACAGCAGCAGCAGCACTGATGGTGGGTTGCGACTCTTGCCGGACAGGACTCCCACCTGCTCGACGCAGAAAGGGAGTCTCGATGTTCAGGTGGTGGATCGGAGAGTCGTCTGAGGCTTCGCTGCTGAAGCTCTGCGGGCGGAGGTTGCGATCGGTTCGCGGGTAAGGAGAGCCCCAGGCTGCGGTACCGAACTGATTCTCTTCCCCGGGCTCAGGGGTTGGAGTTCTCAGGAGTTTCGCAACTCGGCTAGGAAGCCTTGGCGCTGGTAGCGAAGGGAGCACTGGGGACGACTCAATATCTTCTCCGTCTTCGCCGTCGGCTGTAGACGCGGTCGACAAGGCTGGAGAAGTCGGTGAGAGAATTCCGGACCGAGAATCCCCAGAGCCTTGGCCTTCCTGTGCAGAGGCACCAGGAGCACGAGTCGCTGACGAGCTGAGTGGCGACGTCTTTGCAGAAGCTGCTTGCATGAGGGAAGCACAGGTTAGCCTGCTAAATCATTGAGGCAAAAAGGCACAGCCGCCGAGGTGTATAGAGTAGCACATCAAAGGTGGCTCATTCATCGGGGTGAAGCGCAATTGGAGGAGGGGGGGAACAAGATGGGAATGGAAGGGCGAGGTGCAGCCTCTTGCCAAATTGTATGCCGATGACTATGACTGACTGCGACAGGAAGCCAAGTGTCGATCGGGGATTTGAGGAGTCGAGGATGGGCAGATGGTGTCGGGGAGTGTCTTACCAATGAGACTCAGCGCAGACGAGGGACCAACCGCCTGCAACTGATTCTCTTTCTGAAGTTGTGCCTGTGAAAGGTCTGAGTCCGACGAAGCACAGTGTCGATGGCAGATGTGCGTAGCCCTCGAAAACGTGGGTGCGCCAAGGCGCTCTCTCGCCGAAATCCCCACTTGTGTGGGTTGAGGAAAGGGGGCGGGTACCTGGATTTTTTCCACCGACCGAGGTTGTACCTAGAATTCAGGCCGGATTTCGTGGGCGGGCACCAGACCGAATGCTGGCGCTGGCTGTGCGCGTCGAGCAGAGGAAAAGAAGGGGAAAATGCAAGGGGCTGGGTCTGTCTATTCATTCACAAAGACGGCGCCGGCATCAGAAGATGGGGGGGAAACGAATGCACAGGTGAAAATGAACAAATGGATAAATAAATAAAAAGGCCGGCGATAGAGCATGCACGAGGATGCATCCATGCGGCCGGACACATCGAGGACAGGTTTGACGATGCTCGGGCGGCCGATGCCGAGAGGAAAACAGAGGATGATGTCAAGCAGAGGCACGAGACGGATGTGCTCTCCCTTCCGCCCTCCAGTAGGACAGTAAGGCAGCAGGACTGCAGGACTGCAGGACTGAGACCCGGCCAAAGAGAGGTTGAGTTCAAGGTTGATACTAGATGACAGACGTAGGGGCGGCCCCGAGTTCATGCGGAGCACACACAGGGCGATCCCGATAAATCCATGACCCACGGCTGCGGCTACGGGTCCAGGTTCTTCTCTCCAGGTCTGGTCTGGTCTGGTCTGGTCTGGTCTGGTTCTTTTCCAGGTTCTCTCCAGGTCCTCTCCAGGTCCAGTAAAGTCCAGCACTGTGCCCACACCACGGCACAGTCGACGACGTGGCGCTGGGACGGCTGCTTGTGCGCCAAGACTGGACCAAAACTCCCAAGCCCTCTCAAGCCCTTGGTCATTGTGGAATTCGCGACCAAGACAACAGCACGCTTAGGACTGCGCTGTTGGTCGCCCCACCATCCTCGTACGCAGGTAAGTACTTCTCCTGTACTTTCCGCGACATATGTCTGTACAACGCCACGTCCGCCTTGTTCATGGTGCGAGGGGAATGAAAAGCTAAAATAAGTGGGGCGTGCGTATGGGTGCCTAAAGCTACCTTAGGTACCTAGGTAGGTACTTTATACTGCCCATAAGTATCGGGTTACCGGAAGTACTTCGACCTAGGTAAGTAGATACTTACCTACCTACTTACCTAGGCAGGCACCTAGTAAGTACTCAAGGTAAGTAGATGGGTACCTGGCGTACAAAGTACTTAGGTGCTCAACTTAGGTGGAAAGAGTTTTGGAATTACTTACGACCCACTGCACATACAGTGTGGACAGGTAATTCCGAACACGTTGTCATACAATCCAGGTGTTAAAAGTTTTGGAATCACTTGCGACCCACTGTACAACTTGACCTACCAGACCTCTTTGTACTCACAGGACGACATCTATGAATCGTCTCTGTACTCGTCCAATCTCGCTAACCCGAAGCTCTTGTTCCTTACTTTCCAGTTTGGCATGTGAACGCATCTAGTCGGATAGCAGGTCCCCCATCCATGAAAGCAGGAGACGTAACATTGAAAGAAATACGTCGGCATTATCGAAGTGGTCCATCTAAATAGGTATAGTATGTTGCGTCAAAAGCTCGCTGTGCATTGCATTTGCGCGGTTGTGCAGGACAACAATTCCATCGTCACCGTGGCGCCTGAGGCCAATCCTGCTCTGTCTCAAGGCCTCGGTGGCCAAGGACAAATCAGTGTTGCGGCCTCCACACAACTTGCCGTGTATGAAAAGAGAAAGACGAAGAGGAAGGGCGCAATAAATATAAGCAAGAAAATACCAATCAATAGCTTTGCGCATGGACGCAGCTGGCAATCCATATAATATCCCAAACGCCTGAGCCTTCCAGAAAGAGAAACAAGATTTTAATTTGACAGGCAAAGTCGTGCATATCTCAGATTAAAAATTGGACGAGGGGTTGACCTGGTTAGGCTGGTGATAGTTCTCCAATGTGGACTGAAAGGGACTTCGCTGAGTGCCGCCAGCACTACTGCCTCGCTCAGACTTCTCGGCTGCACCAGGACTGGACAGGTCGTAGTCCATTAGGACGTCGTGCTCATCGCTGTCCTTCTTTCGTCCCCAAATCCGCCAGGCTACAAGCGCCAAGGCACCGACAACGATGGCGCCTCCAATACCCACCACAACGCCAATGACGGTGTTTCGGGTCTTGCTGGTCATCCCAGTCGCTTCGCCATCAGTAGAGCTGAGGCCCGGTGTTGACGTCGTCCTGGTTGTGGTGGTAACGATCGCCTTGGAGCCGTTGCTAAGAGTCTGTGTAATGACCTCAACCTTGACGGAAACCACAGGTGTTGCTGAAATAAAAGCCGTGTCCACGGTAGTAGTCGGCGTCCACGTGAAGGAAAGGCTTGTGCGCTGCGGCACGGAAGGCAAGGTTTTTTCAGCACCGGGGGGGGCGGGGTTGCTAGTGACAGCTATCGGCAATGGCGACGTGCCGGAAGACTGGGCGCTGACTGGTGCGTGGGAAGGGGCAGGCGACACAACCATCTCTGGAGGTGTTTTGCTGGTTGATCCCGGAGACACCTCTTCTGCTGGAGGTGCCGGGCTCTTGCCTGTTGCAGCGGCGGCGGGTATAGTAGAGCTTGTTCCGCCCACTCCGCTGATGATCTCGGCGACTTGTCGTCCATTGACTGCTCTGCCCTCGAGTTTACTGTTGAATAGCCAGAATGCTTGAGCCACGGAAAGCAGGGCAGAAGCGATCAGGAGCTTCTCCAAAGCTCGGTCCGAGTGCATTTTGCCCGTGCTGAGGCTCGAGGCCTTGAAACGACCGAAGTCCTGTCTTCCGTGGCAGCCTGCTTCTCTTAGTATGCGTCTGGAGAGAAAACAGCGTCTCGCTCGAAATCAGATTGTAGTTTGCGAAGGGCCGGCAGTCGATTTAGACAGATGAACGTGGTTGATATAGGCCAAAGAAGAGCTTCAAAAGGCAAAGGGGGGGGGAACAAACGGCGAGTCGATCTGCCAGTTGATCCGTTCTCGAAGGCGCGAAAGAGAGGTTGATGGCTAATTAAGAATGGAGCTTTTTGACGAGACGGAACAATCCCCTTATTGAGGCCACATTCAAGAAGAATACGCAGAAGAGATGAAAGGACACAACGAACGACTGGGCTGGCTGTGAAAACAATTTGCGTCTGTATGCACCTACTCCCGACTCGAGAAGAAGCAAATGAAAGGCAAAAGGAGCGAGGGCTAGTCACAGCGGGCCCAGCGTCGAACAGACATGGTTTTATCCCTTTGGTGCGCATAAGGCTACACTCGTGTACTCCCCACTTTTATTCTATATCTGATTGGTTGAAAATAAGTAACCTTAAAGTACTTACTTACTAGGCCTTTTTTATAGTTAAAAAATGTAACGCTTAGTACCTTAGGACTTTTCCTATTATATAAATTTAGATATGCGTTTTGATTGGATGAGAGAGTGGGTCGGTACCTTAAATGTAGCCTTCTGCGCACCAAAGGGATTGATGGGTCAGCAAGTCCAGCCACGGTCCGAGTCAAGAGCCAAGAGAAGCGCGGGCAGGAGCAAGGCAGGGGTTTCATTGGACGGCCACAGAAGGCTCAGCCGCAAGGCCTCAGGCTGTATGGCAGCAAGACACTTCGTATTCCGTCTATATAGGTACATAGGTACATAGAGATGCCGACTGATGAGCGCGACATGGAGGCTGGCGTGCAAGCTTCACCAGGCTGGGGCCTCTACCGTTGCCAGAGGGGGCCCAGTGCACGGGGCGCACAGGGGCCACATGGCTGTACAACAGGGGCTGCACAGGGGCCGCACAGGGGTCGCACAGGACGCACATGCGCGTGCCCACATGCACCCACATGCACCCACATGCGGCCGGTTGACACCTGGCCGAGCACTGAGCAGCCTGGCGCTACCAGCCTGGGCAGCTGGTAGAGCAGTCGAGCAGTCGAGCAGGAGCGGCTATGCCAAACTCTGTCGACTACATAGCAGCTGCCAAGTTGACTTGAGCGGTAGACTGCGCCTTTCCATTTCCATCCTTGGGCGGTTTCTGCTTTACTGTTTTTTTTTTGTGTGTGTGTCGGTACTTTCTGGCTCATGGTTTGTTTGAAACGCAAAACACAAGGCAGTCGCCCCAGTGCCTGGAAGGCGAGCGTCCGGTGGAGGAAACGATGAATCAAGGTGGGGGGATGCAACCTTGAAGCAGGAAGACATCATGCATGTGGGAACGGCAAGGCATGTCATCTACGCTATTGGCTATTGGCCACTGGCTATTCGCTATTGGCTATTGGCTATTGGCTACCGGCTACTGGCTATTGGCCATCGGCCATCTGCCGCCAGCACACAGTGGTCTAGCCGCGTGTTTGGAACATGCACATGCAAACCTTTTCAATGTTTTCAATGTCAGGTTGTTGGTGACGAGCCCATTGTTGTATGTACAATGTACATACAGTCATACATTCACACAGTTACACAGCCATACTGTGCCAGGTGGTGCTCCTTTTCGGGCTCGATCCGATAGAGCCGTCGACCAGTTTAATTCAATCGGGCCTTGCTAGGGAGCGGCCGTCTGTCGTCTGTGCCCCGGCCCGTACCTCCTATCATTCTGAGATCATCACTGATCAACCTTGGCTTTTTGTGCTTTCGGCAGTTTGGCCTTGCCCAATGGCGGGGCGCCGCCCGTGCGATCCGCAAGTGAACCAGACTTGACTGCACCTGAATGGATTGAATGCAGGAAGCCATTGCTCCATCAGGGAAAATCTCCTTGCGTCAATCGGCCGGGCTTTTCGTCAAGCTCGGAAACAATCTAAACCCCATCTGCGTGCTACTCAACCGTCGATACAAAACGTTGTCAACGGAGCGCTGCTACACAAAACGTCGTGCATCATGCTTGTGTACATGCCATATCTATTTTTTTTTTTTTTGCGGCCCTTCTGTTCTTTTCTCTTGAGAATCTCATCTCGTACGTAGGATGGACCCTTTTTCTTGGAGTCCAGTACGACGACTACAGGTCGAGATCGAGATGTGGGCAACAAATCGCGAATAGGAAAGTGGAAGATGGGTTGTCAGGCCATGATGGGCACGGCATGAAAGAAGGAACCGTCTTTGGGAGCGCAAGGGTCCAAGCAAGACCCAAATCCAGGTCACTCTTTGCTTGATCCCAGGGAGCAAAGTCTCGACAACTTGGAGCTGTTGAACACATCTCTGCTCTGCAGCGAACCGCCCCAACGTGTTCGACATGGGCTGGCGACGGGCGGGCCGGCGACACGGACCTGATTGATAAAGCAGGTAGGTAGCCATCTCGGCATGCACAGACGCATGCATGGGAACGAAAGCCGCGGATACCAGACTCGATGCGTTCGAGGAGGGCATCACGGCGGACGGAGACTGCGTTGCATGAAGAAGCGGGAACGGGGCAGTCTGCAGGAATGAGCACGTCGTCTCGTCTCCCGGGGAGTGAGGTGTGAAAGAGACGGGTTCCGGGTTGTTTGTCGGTGCAATTTGAGCAGCATGGCAGGGCATGGATCCAAGGACTGATTTGGGAATGCACCCATGAGCAGGCACCTGGTCTGGTGACGCTTGTCTGGAGAGCCGACTGGTGCATCCGGTTGTTCCCCGCACTGTCGAGGGCTCCGACCCTCCTCCAATGTCCCCTTTCCACCACTCCACCATCCCACCATCCATCCCCACGTCTTCTCGCACTACCACATCGCAAAACAAAAAGAAGAGGAGGATGGTGATCATGAAGAAGAAGAAGAAGAAGAAGAAGAAAGTCTGCATCAAAGCCTCATGACACACGACACCTGCTACGAGCACGGCATGGTTCACCGGACGCACTCGGGCATCGTTCGATCATGGGGGTTTCATCCAACTCCTCCAACGTGGTCCCAAGTTACAACGCCGTCCGCAACGCGGCTGCGTCATGTTGTCATTCCGCAAGCATGCTCAGGCCACTATCTCGGCCGGCGTCTGGCGATCTCGTCCCGTCCGTCCTTTTCCAATCCCGTCGCCCTGTCTCTGTCTCCCAGGATGATGCAAGGTTGCATTGCAGTTGCTCGTGAATGATATCAAGTCCTCTCCATCGCGGCTGAGTATCTCTCACATTGCGACGCCGCCCGCAAGTGAGAAGCGAAGACGGGACGGTGTCCAAATCCTGTTCTCGGGATGCATGCACCATTTCCATCATGTACTGTAGCGTGCCCGAGGTCTACCTTTGTGCATACAAGAGTGACACGATGGACGTTCCTTCCCGCGAAGCACCTTCGTTGGCGTCGCTTTGATTGCGAACCTAAACGTGACAATCAAAAGCGGTTTTTTTTCTCTGTTTTGTTTTGTTTTTCTTTTTCTTTTTTTCCCCCGAAGCTTTCCATCGGTCCTGGAGACAGGCTCCAAGAGTTCTGCCATGAAGCTCTCCATCCTTGGTCTTTTACTGCCCGTTTCACACGCCCTGAGTTTGTCTGGCTACGGTGGTCGTCCGTACCAAATCATCCATGGAGCAGCAGACCGACGAGCCAGCAGCACCCAGGAGTTTGTTACTTGGGATGCGCACTCTCTGTTCATCCGTGGCGAACGCGCCATGATGTTCTCTGGCGAAGTCCATCCCTTTCGGCTGCCCGTTCCCTCGCTCTACTTGGATGTGTTTGAGAAGATCAAGGCCATGGGATTCAATCTGGTGTCCTTTTATGTCGACTGGGCGTTGCTGGAGGGCAAACAGGGCGAATTTCGAGCCGACGGCATTTTCGACCTCGGGCCCTTCTTTGATGCCGCCAAGAAGGCCGGCGTCTACCTGCTCGCGAGACCAGGACCCTACATCAATGCTGAAGTCAGTGGTGGCGGCTTTCCAGGCTACCTGCAAAGGCTGAAGGGCGTGTTGCGCTCGTCCGCCCCCGATTTCCTCAATGCCACTGACAAGTAGGTGTGCCTGCTCTTTGAGTCATGTCTCCCTAGCCCATCGACAAGATTGTACAATGTCAAAGAAGGCCGCCGAAGAAGAAGAAAAAAAGAAACGGAAAACGGAAAACAGAAACAGAAAAGAGGGAAAAAGGGAAGAAGGAAAAAAGGGAGAAAACACTCTCCCACTATCCAAGAGTTTGGCTTGACTAATTCGGGGAGGAAACCCTACTGCCTCATTTGGCATGAACTGCAGTTACATGGCACACATCTGCAAGATCATCGCCAAACAGCAAATTACAAACGGCGGCCCGGTTGTTTTATTCCAGCCCGAGAACGAATACTCCTCTGGACACAATATTCCCTTTCCCAATGGACCGTATATGCAATACGTCATCGACCAGGCACGAATGGCCGGCATTTCGGTGCCCATGATCAATAATGATGTCGGTCCGTCGGGAAATTACGCTCCGGGAAAGGGAGTTGGGTCGGTAGACATTTATGTAAGCTGCCAAGAGGTATCATGGGCGGGTTGTAGAAGTCTCGGTGATTGAGGACTAACAGGGCCAGGGTCACGACAGCTACCCGCTTGGATTCGACTGCGTAAGTGAATGAACCGGTACAGGGAAAAAAATTCATGAGATGGTCGGGGGGAGGAAAGAAGACAAAATGCAAAATAGAAGAGCAAAAGCATGTGGTGGGGGGGGGAGGAGAAGGAACATTAGCCATGGAAGCCAAAATGAGAAACAAAAACTGACGTGTGCCAGGGCAAACCAACGGTTTGGCCGCCCAATAGTCTACCATTAGATTTCTACGCCCGCCACGTCAAGCAGAGTCCCTTGGCTCCATACTCTATTGTCGAGGTGCGATGAGACGAAATGCAAAATGCAGCCCGTCGCCGAAGATCATAATCAGTATTCTGACTCATGGTCTTTCCAACAGTTTCAAGGTGGCTCTTACGATCCATGGGGTGGATGGGGCTTTGAAAAGTGTTCCGCACTCGTCAATCATGAGTTTGCCAGGGTCTTTTACAAGAACAGCTATGCTGCCGGCGTGTCCATCTTTAACATCTACATGGTATGACTGCTGGTGTGTTTGTGCTTTATTCATACTCTGGATTGTTGTACTGACTTGATCGATGCTTTCAAGATCTACGGAGGAACGAATTGGGGCAACATTGGACATCCTGGTGGCTACACTTCATACGACTACGGCGCCGTACGTATGCATTGCGTTACAATCCCTTGTTGCAAGATAATTAGAACAACAAATATAACGAGACGAAGACGAAGATGAAGAAAAAGACGCTTTTGCACACAAACACTGACTCGGCCCACGTAGGCAATTCGTGAAAATCGTGTCATTGATCGTGAAAAGTACTCCGAGGTCAAGCTCCAGGGCCAGTTCATGAAAGTGTCTCCGGGATACCTTACTGCCTCGGTCGGCGCCGCTTCCACGAGCCAGTTTTCGGACAATGCGGGCATCACGATCACGCCCCTAACGGGCAACAAAACGGGGGGGTTCTTCGTCGCGCGCCAGACGGACTACACGGCCACAGAAACCGTCTCTTACAACCTCAAGCTTCCCACGTCCGAGGGCACCCTTACCATCCCACAGCGGGGAGGCACCTTGTCCCTCCACGGACGGGACTCCAAGATCCACCTGACCGACTATCCGGTTGGGGAATATACGCTGTTATACACGACGGCCGAGGTGTTCACGTGGAAGAAGAATGGCGACAAGACGGTGCTCATCTTGTACGGCGGCCCGGACGAGCTGCATGAGTTTGCTATCAGTGGCAGCCGCCTGGGTCAGGCCGCATTAGAGGGCATGCACATCGAGGGCAGCAGCATTTCGTCTCACGCGGATGGTCTGTCCACTATCGTGCAGTGGAAGACAGGGCCGAAGAGGCAATTTATTCAGATGGGCAACTTGTCCGTCTACCTTGTCGGTATGTGCCACTGTTCTACAGTGAAGAAGAAAATGCTCTCCGTCATTCTTCTTCCTGCCCGTCCTCCTCTTTTCCCTTTTCTTTGTTTCTTGGCCTACTTTTTTTTTTCCCACTCTCTACATACATATACATCATGGAGGAAAAAAAACACTCCTTCATCCGGTGAAAATACAAAACTAAAGCCTCCGGCCAGACCGTAACTCCGCGTACAAGTACTGGGTCCCTGTTCTCTCCAGTTCCAAGGCATCCCAGTTCGGCAGCTCGCTCATGAATCCTGAGGCCGTCATCATCTACGGAGGCTATCTTATACGCTCAGCCTCCATCTCCGGCGACACGCTCTTTCTCCGGGCCGACTTCAACGCCTCGGCCGCCCTTGAAGTCGTCAGCGCTCCCCCCGGCGTCACCAGACTCTCCGTCAACGGCCGTTCCCTCAAATACACCACCACGACAACGGGCACATGGCTCGCGCGCCCAGACATCAGCATCCCTGACGTTTCCATTCCGGACCTCTCCGACTTGACTTGGTACAAGATCGACTCGCTGCCTGAAATCAACCCTTCCTACGACGACTCCAAGTGGCCCACAGCCTCCAAGAAAAGCACCGACAAGCCCCAGGCGAAACACGACATTTCCAGCGCGACCGTGTACGGCGGCACAACTGCCGTGTCCCTGTACGGTTCAGACTACGGCTTCTATACCGGCACGCTCCTGTTCCGAGGGCACTTCACCGCCTCCGGCAACGAAACCACACTCAGGATCTGGACCTCGGGCGGCGTGGGCTATGCGTCATCTGTCTGGCTCAACGACCACCATCTTGGCTCATTCAAGGGCAACGCCGTCACCGAGAATACCAACTCGACCTACACGCTCCCCCAACTCCAAGCCGGACGCACGTGCGTCCTTACCGTGGTTGTCGATTCCATGGGCTTCAACGAGAACCTCAACCCGGGCTTTGACGACATGAAGGTGCCTCGCGGCATCTTCGACTACACACTCGCCTCCGGGACAAACGACGACCACGGCACAGGCATCCACGCCTGGAAAATTACCGGCAACCTCGGCGCAGAGGACTACGCTGACCGTTTCCGAGGGCCACTCAATGAAGGCGGCCTCTTCTTCGAGCGCAAGGGCTACCACTACCCTGCTCCACCCGTCAACAAGATGACGACCAAGGAAACGCCCGGCTTCTCGAGGGGCACGCCATACGAGGGAGTCGACCGCGCGGGCATCACGTACTACACAGCCAAGCTGCCCCTCCAGCTCCCCGCCGAGGCCTACGACACGCCCCTCTCGTTTGTCTTTGGCAATGCGACGACAGGCCGCGGCGGAGGCGGCGACTACAGGGCCATTCTGTACGTCAACGGGTTCCAGTTTGGCAAGTACGCGAGCAACATTGGCCCGCAGACGGAATTCCCCGTCCCGGAGGGCATTCTCAACTACAAGGGGGATAACTGGATTGGGCTGGCGGTGTGGTCCCTGGAGGACGCGGGGGCGAGGGTGTCTGGGTTCGCGCTCAGGGCGGGCACACCAGTGCAGACGTCGCGTGGGAGGGTTTCCCTTGTGGAGGGACCTTTGTATGCAGAGAGGGCAGGGTCCTATTGAGGGAGCGCAAGGTGAGACAAGGGAGAAGAGAAAAGAGAAAAGCGGGCATGCGCCGTCATGATTCCGGGTCGTCGCTATCTTTTGCATCGTATTCTTTTGCCTAGTGCTCTAGCTACCCGTCCAAACATGCGAATAACGAGGATAATCTCATGCCTACCCGTCTAGTTTTACTCCATGGAAGCATAAACGCAATGGAACAAGGGCCGCGTCACATTTTGCCGGCGATGCCTCCAGCATCGGAAGTCGTCGTCGTTGACGTCACTCATGTCCGGGTGCGCTGCGGTTTCGCGAGGATAGAATAGCCCGCTGTTCCCTTGGCTGCTTCCATCACTGCGATGTACAAAGGCCCAAACACACATGTACGTCCCCCCGTTCTCGTCCGTCACGAGTCCATCCCGAGGTATGCACAACGTGGGTTGCATCGGGAGACCTCCCACCGCGCAGGAAATACATGGGAATACCAGTTCCATGCATGTCGCGATGGCTCCATCTGCCCAACAAACGCGGGAATCAGGTTCGCACACAAACCTGACGGGTTCTTAACCCCCGTGGTCCCGCCATGGATGACGAAAGCCCCCCTTGAGTTGCTCCAGGGACGGCTTCCTAGCCCCAGATGGGCAGGTTCTTATACGCGGGCGAATTGTAGCTGTGCAGAACCCGGTACCGGGGCTCTGAACCCCTCAGGCCGTCAACGGCGAGGGCTTCTTCGAGGTCGGAAAAGGCGGGCCGGTGGAGGAGCGTCGAGTGCTTGCGCTTGTCCTGCTCGTGGGGTGGGTCTGGTCTTTTGTGGCGCGATGGGTTTACCTGGTGGCGGCTGGTCAGGCTGGCGCAGTAGTGCAGATAGGGAGATCGGGGGCCCGGGGTGGTGGTGCTCTTGGAGGACGTCCGGGGGGGCGGGAGACGGGCGCGGGGGGGAGGCGGCGCGGATGGGTGGTGGGAAGGGTGTGGAGGCGTCGTCGTCGTGCGACGCGGTCTTTTGAAGAATGTGCTCCGGAGGGTGGTTTTGCGGACGGGCTCGGGCGGAAGTTCTTTGGAGAGATTCGGGAGGCGTCGTGGTCGGGATTCGTCTCTGGGCAGGGGTTTTGCGTCCGTCTTGGGGGCTGTGGTTTCGGGGATCTTGGAGTGGCTGGTCGGGCGTGGTGCTTCAGACGTGGTCGTGGCATGGCATTTTTGGGAGGAAGAACGGGGGAGGACGGCGGCCGGGGTGGGTTGCGGAGGAGGACGACTAGGGTGACTGCCTCGCAGTCGTCCGGCCTGGGCCGGAGACGCGAGCGGCGATGCTTCCGGCCGGGATCCTCTTGCGTTGGTCTCGACATGGTCGTCCTTGTTGGAGCCGTGGTCGGTCACGCGTTGCCGCCTCCTGGCTCCCAAGTCCTCAGGATCGTCATTTCGGCGGTTTTCGAGAGCGGAAGGGCTGCGGTCGCACGGGACATGACCACTCGCTTGCTTGGTGAGCGCGCAAGCAGCTTCGGACGGCCGACGGAACGGGAGCCGCGAATTCCTGCTGCTGGGACCGGCAGGAGATGTATCCTGTCGGACGCGGTGCCGGGGTCGCAGGGGAAGTTGTCTCGTCCTACCGGCCGGTTTCGAGCTCGGTGCCAAGGCTTCAGACGTCGAGGCTGCGGCAACTCCGACACTCGTTGTCTTGTGGGTGACATGGTCAACGGCAGCAGAGGATGAAGCTTCCGTGACTCCAGCCCGCTGGGCGGGCCCGGGGAGTGTTGCTGTCAACGCAGCGGAACTGGAGGCGCTGTCCGCGTTGGCGAGTCTTGCCTGTGAGTCCGGCGGCGATTGTGGCGAGACGAGCCCGGTGTCCGGCGGTCTGGCGGATCCCCTCGGAATAGCTTCCTTTGCTTTGCCTGCACAGAGACTATCTCGAGGTTGCTGTGCCTCTTGTTCCGACTCCGCTGCCTTCTCAGTCATGGGCCATTTCGTTGAGGGCGAAGGTGAAAGCGAAACGGAGACTGACGCCAAACATGCAGATGGCTGCCAAGAAGCCGACTTTGTCTCCGAGGTCAGGTCAGGAAGCGGCCGTGTGGCCACACCGGGGGTTTGCAACACGGAGCGCCGACGTATTGGGACGCAGCCCGTCTCACGACGTGCTTTGCGAACGCCAGAAGCAGTCTCTTCATCCACATCGACCGGGCTCTTGCTCTTGGCCTGGCCACCTCGCTCATGAGCAATGGTAGTCCTGTATTCGTCTATGAAAGTCGCGACCAGAGGAGAAGAAGCAACCGAATCCAGGTTGATCCAAGATGAGTTGGGCAACGTCTGTCCCAAGTCCTCATCGTCCATACTGTTGACGCTTCTTTTTTTTTTTTTTTTTTTTTTTTTTTTTTCACACACATCTTTTTAGGAATGAGGATACATTGTATAAACGGCGAGTGGCAAGTCCACCAGAGGTTGCAAGGACATACCTGCTTCTCGATGCATTCTGTTCCAAGTTGCTGTATGCAGAACCGCCTCGCTCTCGCCAATACATGTCCCGAGTCTCTTCGTCTCGCTCGCTCTCTCGCAGAGCCCGTTCCAGCGACATGCTGGGCCGTGATCCGCCGAGGTAAGCGTAGGAGTAGCGGCGTGCCCCAGATAAGGGGAACGGCGACGGCGAATAAGCGGATGTCCACGAGACGGCGGTATCGGAAAGCCTGTGCTTGTGCCAGTGGTTCTTCTCGTGCTCGTGCTCGTGCTCGTGCTCGTCCTCTTTCTCGTGCTTGTGCCTCGAGAGCCTGATTCTGGCTCGTTGAACAACACCGCAGGCGCACCGTCTCACGAAAGGGGCTCGACTCTCAAGACATGCTGACGAATCCAGCGAAAGGGCCCTCCCGGACGACTTGGCAGAGGCGAGGAACAGCGATCGGAGCACGAGCCTCAGTCGCTGGCCGGAGGTCGGTTTATGTATAGAACCCGTCGATGCCTCCCACGTGTGGCCAGGGTCCGACGCCATGGGGTTTCCAGGAGACTCCAGCCGCCCTTGGATGACGTGCTTGTCCGCCACGACGTTTATTTACAAAAGCAGACAGTTGAATGGACGTGCAAGTTTCGCAACCCAGAAGAAAATGAGACGGGAGCAAGAAGACCTCCGACGCAGCTCGACAGCGGCAACATCTTGGTTGCCGTGCACAATATAGACACGACATGTGGTGGTGCCGGCAGGGATGTCCAAGACGGCGAGGCCAAGTGGCGTGATGTCGAGCTGGACGGCCCCAGGAAAACTAAACAGATCCGTCCCGAGAAAACGGGGGAAAAGAGGAGGTGCGGGAATCCTTTTCGAGGTTTGCGACGGACAAGTAGTATTGTCGTATTATTACAGCATTATACATACATATACTTGTCCGGCCAGACACGGCCCAGGCGGGTTGGCCGTGCCACGTCCACGCCCGCTCGCTCGCTCGCTCGCTCAGTCACTCATCTCATTCATCCGATGACTCGTTTAACTACTCCTTGGGGACTACTCGTCAAGATGACTTTCGACACTTGGCCTCACGGCATTTGCAGGGCTCCTGGGCGTCTGACAAGGCAACTTGGTGCTTCTTCAATGGTCCAAAGACTCCAGTCGAAATCGGGGATGCGCATCGTGGTGGGCCCTGTTCTATTTTGTTTCTTTTTCTTTTTTCTTTTTTTTTTTCTTCA